>MU191914.1:21687-32496 GCA_016904865.1 Pissodes strobi
GTTTCCGAGATCCCAATGATGAGGCTCGAATTTGGGACACCCTGTACATAAGGGACCATGTATTAAAGGTTAACCCACTACATAAAAAAGCAATTTGCATATCAAACCTAGAGAGTCGTTAAATTAGCTATTCGTCCTCTGTTTGTACGGACTGATCATAAAATTAGAGGCAAGAATGTTAAATACATATAAATATAGAAGATTCAATTAATACGTAATTTTCTGATTCCATAGTAAATTAAATGCAAAGAAGGGTTAGGGGAGCCAGGGGATCATAAGCTTTATCAATTGTACTTTCGAGCAAAGAATAGTTTTACTAACATAACTACCATTATGGAAATCGGTCAGTCTGATTGTATCCGAGATAATATAATAGAGCATAGGACTATAATACTCCCATGCATACACTAAGCTTTCAGCAGACGCATCGAGGGCCCTTAAAGGTGCATACGTGATTTGACACCCAGAAGAAATCACCAACAGATGTATTCTTAGCATTATTAAAACTTCAAGACTTATAAATTAAATGCTGGTATGGGCCAGATAAGCCTACAGCTTCCATGCAAGTGAGTTTATCACATCTAAGAACAGAATAGAGTATAACACACATTCACTGCAGAAATTACGCACTGCGAGTTACAAACCTCGTATAATCTGCGGCTGGTTTAAGAGTTTGTTAGAAGAACGGACGAATAAACGCTTCCAGCACTACACGTCGTGAGTTCCATATACTCGTAATTTGTAGTCGGCTTAAAATAAATCAGTTTACACTGCCCTACCTTAATTTTTGATACCCGACGTCTTCTACAGGTTTTTTTTTAAATAAAAGAAGCCATATAAATAAAGGGTCTGCATCAGGGATCATTGACTAATGAAAGTTGCTCCTTTTTTAATTGATCACCTAAAATATTGAACATTTTCAAATTATTTTTGATGTACGCGGCGGTATAAGGGTAAATCTCAGGAAAATGGACGGAAGTGTGAAACTCGGATGTGACATCATAACTATGTGCAGTCTACTTCAGGGCTTCCTTGTAAAACGACTAGCGTATAAAGACAGCTTGCAAAATACATTTCAGACTTGTCGGAAGGCATCGGGTGTTTTCGTTAAATTGCGTTCCTATTTTACCTATGTCTTTACGATGCAATGAATTGCTTACAAGTGCTCTGGTGGTTCAGTAGTTAAGATGCTAGACCTCTGGCTCTGCGGCCCGGGTTCGATTCCCGATGGTGTTTTTTTATTTCCTTGAGGTTATATTTGTAAAAAGTGTTTTTTTTTCTTGATTGTAGGCATGCCTTGGGTTAGTTTTTGTTAGTTGCGCCCCTGTAGCGAGCGGAGCGGTATGCGTGAAGTGTAATATTAGACATTCTAATGCAAGCGTTACAAATGTAAACATTAAACAACGCACGTCAGGCGGTATCTGTGACGGGAATGTGATTTGTAGGCTGTCTGTCCCTGTTAGTGTAAAAAGTGTTCTTTCTAACGCCAGAATATAGGCAACCAATTCCAAATAAGGGGTTGCCTATATTCAGGCGTCACGCGGCCTAAGGTGGCATTAGATTTTCATGTCGATGATGTCGATATAGGATATGTTTACACATTAGTGTCTCGAGTACTAGCAGACTCACTCAATTTTCTTGAATTAGAGAAGAGCTGTATAATTTGCACCGAGTGATACATTCTAGAGTACCACCCTCTGTAACTTTTGTGTTATTGGTTGTATCGAATAAATAAAGAAAAAGAAACAGTGTCGTGTGACAATATTTTTTCCTTTCGTATTGTTAGTTAGACTGAGAGTACCGTTGAAAACATAGCCAAAGCCAAAGTCAGAGTCAAAATGCGCATTTATTCTGCTCAATACAAGATATATTCATCTTACATCACGGGGTCTTCAAAATTATAATTTGCAATAGTAACATACCAAATAAGACACGAAGGGTACAATAAAAATATGCAAAGAAAAACACTAAAAAAGTCGCAAACAAAAAGTATGCGCCCTTAAGACGACGCGACGCGACGCTTTGAATTTGTACTTAAATTCATTTCGATAAAGCCTATAGATAATCGATTCAGTTTATTTAGGCTCCTTCTCCCAAAATTGTTAGGATCCTGTTATTCTCCTATGAGTCTGAAAAAAAGGTACCTGTACTTCATTTTTCCGGCGTGTGTCATGATCCTGAATTCGTGAATCTCCTCTCCTCTAAATAGCCTTGATTTGTTCCTAATTACATAAATGATGGAAGGGGTAAGTAAAGGGAATATGGGGTTTTCGAAGGATCGAGGATGTATCAGGTATTTCTTCATGCCTCTGACTAATACTGGGGAAATTCACAAATTAATCAAAACAGTATGTAATAAGAAATCGTCGGGAGTGGACCATATACCTGAAACTGTACTGGTGAAGGTTGCCGATATAATCGCATATCCTCTGTCAACAATGATTAATTGCAGTTTTGGCCAGGTTATATACCCGGATATGCGAAAGGATTCCAGAATTATACCAATTTATAAAAGTATAGGTGAAAGACTAGAGACAGTAAATTACAATCTGGTGGCTCTAGAGTGTCATTTCACGAAGACATTTGAGTATTGCTATAATCGGAGGCGTTTCAAAAACTTTAAGTTTAATCTTCTGCCAGAAGATCAGCATAGTTTCAGGGTCCATTACTCGACAGACGGCTCTGAGTATGGATATGGATCAAATATACGGTGCACGTAATCACAAGCAGATAGTTATGGGTTTTGTTATTTGACAAGAGTGTCGATCCTGATATGTTGCGTAAGCTTTCATAATTGGAAGCTCGTGGTCGGCTGCTTGTTTGGCTGAAATCTCAATTGAAGAACAGTTAATAAAGGTTGGCGGTGTCAGATCCGAACCGGTGACTGTGGTGATGGGCACACCGCAGGGATCATGTCATTTGCCAATTTATTATTATTTACCGTTTTTTACGATTTACCACATACTATATTTCTGGCTGGAAACTCTATAATATATGCGGATGACTGTAGTGTCATCATACAGGCTGACAATTGGAAGGCGCTTGCTACGTGTGAAAGCTCGAATTGACTCAGGTTGAATACAGCAATGCTGGTCGCTGTATAGTTTGCAAACCAAAAGCCGAACAGTGGATCAGAGTCTGCTAATAAGAACCGAATAAAAAGGTGATTCAAAATACATCAAGCACGAAGTTCCTTGGTGTCTTTAACGATCAAAAGTTCACACGAGAACACGCGTGGAGCATATTCTGCGGAGGCTTGGTTCGTATTGCTTTCTGATCAGAAATATTCGCGATGCATTGACTGCGGAAACATTACTCTATTTTGGGCATGTTAATGCTGCATTGTCTTATAATATAGTATATTGCAGTTAATCTAGTGAATCAGGATCGGTGTTTGTCGATCAGAAAGGGAAGACTGTGGAATTATTTCTAAAAATAAATTACTGTCAACTAACCCTATGGATCTTAAGCTATTCAAAATCAATGTACTCTCAGAACTGGGCGCTACGGCCGAAAAACAGATTCACATAGATAATAATCTGGAAATACTGAATACGGAGGTAAAAGCTACTGTCCTGCACCCACCAAAATTCTCACTGAAAATATAAAAAAAACTCTATCAGAAAACTGCCGAGCAGGATTTGGTATGATTGGACAAACTGCGTTACATATCAGAATACAAAACAGAAGCTTAGAAAGGAGTTAAAAAGCTCTATCGCTCTATCAGAGTGCAAAGTAGACTATGATAGTACAACCTATAGTGTGATAGCACAAATTAGACTAATTATCCCTAATTAAAATATTAATAATGTAATTAAATATTATTCTTATCTAAAATATCTTAAAGATGATCACATTTTAAAATTCGAATAGCATTACGGTTTTGAAATATACAGGGTGATCCTAATTGCACAAATTAACGATCTGCATAAACTGTTAATTTTTATATAAGGCGTAGCCAATCTTGTATATAGAATAGGTAAGGATTTATTTATATTTTTCATATTTTGACACGACCTACTATTGAGTAGGCTTACAATCCTGTCCCGTCAAGCTTTTGTAACATCTTAATATAGACCTCTTCGAAAGATTGAATTCTTTCTGACGTACAATTTCCGATTTGGCTCTAAGAACAATAAGGTTAAAGTTAATTGTTAATAACTCTAGATTTCACTGCCAATAATACATAGTCCTTCTTGAAACTAAGTATCGATGCCTGAGTTGTCAGGCTTTAAATTGGTCTGTCTGCCTTCAGGTTCCTCTAAGAAACAACCTCAGATATTAAGTTTTGCCTCTTATTTGTTTATATTTATATCTGATGAGGAACTATAGATTAAGCAGCCTAAATTAAATTGAAGAAACTCCTGTACATCTACAGGGTGTTGAACGCTTCTAGACAATAGATTCTTATTGCCCTCTTTCCTTGTCTTATATTTATTCAGCAATTCTCCTAACAGACAGTCTTACTACCTCAGGTAGTGTGGAAGGCATCGGTGGGCCCACTCGAACTATCAATATCCCTTGCAGATATACTATTAGGAATGTTGAGTAGTATATAATTTAACTATGGATAGGGAATCACAACTGTTGTATAGCACACCTATAGCACACGTCGACACGTCGGCCAACGGCTACACGTCATCAGAAGACCCCCAAATGTGGACGAACTTCTGGTGATGAACAGTGACAAGTCATTCGAACCACTTTCTTTAAGTCAATATCCTTCTGAATTCCAATGTTTATATTGGAGATCTGAACACGGTTTTTAATAACTTGGCAGCGGTCATTGGGTAGTATCGAGTATAAAGGGTCTACTCAGAGAGTGATAATAAATATAGTAAAAAAACTCTAGATCAGAGTGCGTCCGCGAAGGCTACGCCGAATGAATACGCACCACACCCTGTAGAATGCCTTATATAAAAATTTTGGCTTATTCTTATACATAAGTTTAAATTTTTGTTTTACCCTTAACTGAGGAGGTGGCTGATTTTTGGCATACTAGGTGACGAGGGGTCTCGGCGCACCCCACTTTTAAATATAACTTTTGTTCTGTTGTTTTTTTATAAATTTAATATTAGGGTATTTATTGCATATTTGCACATATCACTTTAAAATACAAATAGCAGAATATAAAATTTTACCATGCTACCTAATGTTCAAAATGTTACTTATTGCATACTGAATAAAACTATTTATTTTGGCAAATATAAACTTTATTTGTAATAAAATATATATAATGATTTTAAAGAACTGCTGCTCAAAAACCACAAATTCAAAGCATATTCTTATAAGAGAAATCAAAAAGTGTTTTTGAAAAGATTATTTGGTAAAAAGTCACAAGGGATTTAATGGGCCAAATTCATGCACTGCAATCCTTACAATTATGTTTCTGCATATTCTGCACATATTGACGTTCTACAAAATTTGCAAGATATTATAGTCTTCTTGTCATTCGATATTAGGCATTTCCCACAATATTTTTTTATAGTCATCGTTGTTTTTTCCCACAGAAATTGAGACCGGAATCTGTAAGACTTTTCCAATGGAAGTTGATAGTTCCCGTGACAGTATTTTATTCTCATTCTTCTATGCAGTTGGGATTTCATGAGAGAAAAGCAATAGGTCTTTGATAAACTAAAACCTGGATATTTATTGGCTATTTTTCGTGCATATAAGATGTATGAATTTACAGAACAAATATTTAGGAGCTGATAAAATATCGCCATAAGCAGCACATTTTTGGTCCATGCTATATAGCAAAAGGAAATGATTTCCTCTTTTTCAGTTTCTGTGTCAGTAGTCTTATTTCTGTACACATATTAATCATTATTACTATCTTTTTTTCGAAATATAAGACAAGGGAGTCTTGTTATATGTAAACCCATACAAGGAAGAATTTTCGACTCTTCTTTTTATAGCAGAAACTTTTTTAGCCTTCCAACATAATTTAATTTTATTCCAGTAATTTATCAACGACCTGAATGAAGCTATACCAGTTATTAGCGGTAATATTTTGTTTTCGCTTAATTTCAAAAACAGATTGGGTTGGAACAGATAACTGCTTTTCATCTTCTGCTTATAAGCATTGTATAGATATGATGTACGAGCGTCATATAACGCCATAATTATTTTGCAATATTTTTTGGGCTTATTTGGCATATATAATATAAATCTAGATCTGCCCCGAAAACCAATAAGTAGTTTACCAATACATGCCAAATCATAGTTTACAAATTGAGGAAAACACAAAATTCCAAAAAGAGCTACATCGGCTAACTCGGTTTCTATTTGGTTCTTGTATTTTATTCTGGCTAGAGGCAGCTTTTCATTTTTCCTCTTTATTATTTCAAGGAGTATATGGTCCATAAAAATACACTGCCAAAGATCGGAGTTGGATTTTCCAAAACCTTTGCACCACCTTTGAGACCAGCTATATACCTGACTAGGTTGAAATGGGGAGTTTTGTATGAGTCCTCTGAACAGGTTTCTCTGCCCATAATTGTCGGTTGCTTCTTCAATATTCTTTGATAAAACCGATTCATTCAAAGTGATAGCATCATCATCGATCTCTCGGCTTTGTTCTGTGTCGGAGTTACAGTCGTGAATTTCACCATCAAACTAATTTACTGTATTTTTGTCCTCTTCTGAGTCGTCACCTGATTCGCTAAACCCTTTCATAAAAATCGCCTCTTTATTGAACTAGCCATTTATTTGAAAAAACACTAACGGTGAGGTTGGGTCTCTGCGTACACCAGCAAATATTTCGCGAGAAATAAAAACAAAAAGAAAGTTAACACAACACAACTGCTCACAGACAACTGACCAGCCGACGCATATTTGCGTCTACGTAGCAGCTTACACAATTTATCCATACGCTTACGCGCGATTACAGCGACTCAAGTGCCGCTTTAAAATCTAGCTAATTGCAGTGAATATCTTACTATTGCTTCCCGATGGGATTTAAGTACAAATACTACCTGCAAATGATCGCTAGAAAATGAATCGTTGTTAGAAAAGATGTAAGATTCGGCTGCCGTACTGCATTTTTATTTTATTTTCTTGATTTTGGCCATGCCATGGGTTAGTTAGTTTGGGTTAGTTTTGTTTGGTTGCGCCCCCGGAGCGATCGAAGCGAGCGGAGTGCCATGCGTGAAATCTTAGTTTATTGATAAAAAAGTGGGATAAGAGCCGTATTATACTGGATATACAGCAACTTGCATGTGTTTCCGAGAATATATTCCCCTGCCCACCATTCAAAACATATTACAACAATAATAACGTACATGCCGATGATTGCCGAAGTGTGGATAAATTGTGTAAGCTGCTGCGTAGACATAAGTTCGACGCATACCCTAGCGGTATACAATACAATACAATACAAAATGTCTTTATTTAGTAAAAGGTAAGTATGTTACATAATATTTGAATGATGGCGACGTTCATATTAACATTATGCTCTTCCACGCAACCATCTTTGCTAAGGTAACATCTTAAAAATATATATGTACTCAAGAAAAAAAAATATATATACAAGTATTACAAGTAAAGTAGTAGGTAACTACAAAATAAATAAAAACTGCTCAAATCATCACAACCTTAATGTACACTCCTTTCTGACAACACCTGATCTCGAAGTTTACATTTAAATGACAGTAATGTTGAGGCAGATTTTATGTGTGGAGGAACACTGTTGAATATTCTCACGCTATTGTAAGAGAAGGAACGCTGAAATAATGCAGTATTATGCCTGGGAACGTCATAGTGGGAGGAAAATCTAGTGGCACAGCCATGTACTTCTTGCCGTTTTACCAATTTTTCACTCAAATATGGAGGAATGTTCGATTCATTAATTTTAAATACTAGGCAAGCCATATGAATTTTAAATCTCTCGTCTAAAGTTAACCAGTGAGAAGTGAATCTATTGTGACCGGTGTATATGTTTATTCATCAACAAAATACAAAAATACACATTCTACAAAGTGCCACTTGCTTCATACACATTTTGATTCTATTTAAGTCAGATAGAGTAAAAAATACACAGAGAAAAAAAACATATCAACAACAAAAAAGTGATGTGTGCTTAAAACCTTACGACAGAAGTGAATGCCTCAATAGGCGAGAATTTGCTTTCCAATAATAAAAAAACTGTGCTTGCCGTGTCATGTCATAACTTGAAATGGGGAAAAGTTTAAATTCAGCTTGTTCACCCTGTACTTAAGGCATCATTATTTAGAAAGTATCTTCTTGTACGGCTTCTTCCGTAAATTTCGGTTAAGTAATAAATTTTTCTATAAAAAAAATTATTCAAGAAAAAAAAATAGAAACCTACAAATTGAGATGTTTACATCTTCACTCAAAAGTCTATTTTTCCGAAATCTTCGAAACAAAAATCATTTAGAAACATTTTCTCCCATAAATTCATTATCGAACAGTAGTCTCGGTTTTTTCGACCCACGCTACTTTTCAGCGGTAAAACGACCGAAAGTGACAAAAATTTACATGGCCAAAAAAATACTCACCATTTTCTGTTTTGAATAGTGTTTGGAAGACCGTAAAAAAAAACGTGCAAAATTTGAAATTTCCAGTTGCAGCCGTTGTCGAGAAAACTGAGCGCCTAGATGTTATGTAGCCAAACTATCCAGGATTTCCAGGAAAAGATGTGCTGAACGCGTTTTCACTTACACACACAATACAAATTTTTTGCCTCAGTTGTAGGAATAATTCATACTCATTCTTCAAACATTCTTCTCAACTCACGTTTATGTCAAATCGACATCTCGGCAGCAAACGAAATGCAAAATAAAATCGGAAACTCGTTGAATATTAAAAAAATTGGCAATTGTCATTGACATATTAAATGTTACTCATATAATGCAAATTATTCAGTTTCCATTTTGCTGCGTGTAGTCTACATATAAATTTTTAAAATGTTTGTACATCATGAAATACGAACGAAACGATGCTGATTTTATTCTTATGACAGCTAATTCTATTGTCTAAACAAATAATAGAAAATAAGACAAGAGGAAGCGAGAAGCTAGATTTATCGCCTAAGCGAAAAGCTGGACGAGCTTATTAAATGACGTGATATTGGAATGAGTGGAGAAATGCGATCTAGCCTGACGAGTTTTAAAGAATGAAATTGATGGAACTGGTCAAACATGCAGTACATAAGAAAATACATATTCACGAAATGCCATCGGAACTAGAGAACTAGCATGCAGTTAGAGCACAAAAAGAAGTCATGCCTCATATATGCAATCTAAAAAGATTTTTCATAATCAGAAATTGTTTTCTGGCAGACTTAGTGCTAACCCATTTATTCTGTACGCGTTTGAGTTGCGCGCTGCGCATACAATTAATCGTTCAATGTTTCCTGTTATTTTAAATTATAAACTGAAATTTGCACAAGTAAGTATATTTTACGTTGCGGTTTTAATTCATTATTCATTCCGAAGTGCATCTAACGTTTTTAGTTGGCACCCATGAAGATTTATATTACACCATGATTTGAATTCCTTTATTTTAGACTCATAAATAATTTTCAGTTACATATCTCTTTGTATAACAGCAACATTACAATAATAATAATAATAATAATAATAATAATAATAAAATAATGATAACATACGCAGATTAAATAAGGTTAATAGGGTAACTCTAATATTATGTACATGAATCAAGATCAAGGCTTGATCTATTTACTTTATTATACATACTTGGCTACTTGGTAATATCTCATTTTTTACATCATACATCGATGAATTATACCGCGTGTTTCAAGATGGGTGGCCAAGAGCACGTCATTTTAGCCACGCTACTCTCATTAACCTTTTCTCTTTACTGACCGATGCAATTTTAACATGTTATAATTTTATGCAAATCCGAATGTGGATATTAAAATTCCGCGAAGGAGTTTCACAATGCTTTAGTATATAAGAGGGCTTGAATTAAAAAAACCACTATTGGCTCCTTAAACTAAAAGTGGATAAAAGGTATAATCTCGGTCAGTAGACTTGGGTATCTTCTTATTTTGCTTGCGGCTAGGCTTGAGTGTGTTGAACTTTATTAACATAGGAACTTTAGAGTATAATTTAGGCATGACACTCTAGGTTATTTTAATATTTACAATCCAATATCCAAATTATTAAAATAATCAAACAGTAACTCAGCAAATAAGGAAACACAAACAGACAGATTTAGGTTTTCTTAGTTTTCCAGCCGTTCGTCTACCAATGACATTAACTAAAAAGACCGCTGCTTTTATAAGTTTATTTGTCTTAAAAAACAATACAAATTTTATTTTGATTGCCGTGATCAGTGGCGTACCGTGACTTCTATGGCTTGGTATGCCATTATCGTTTTAGAAGAAAACTTCATTTTACTCTGACTATCGACAGTAGAGCTAAACTGTTTAAGCGATCTTCTGTCATATAGTAGTGCAGCTGCAAACTTTCATAAATTTTAATTACTAAAAGACTTTTTAAAACTCCCGTCACTAATGCATATAGTCAGTGAAGCAAGCTATTTTCTATTATAAAAGGTAGCTTGTCAATAGTTGTTGATTTCCCGTTTAATCTCACGAATAAGAGAAGCAAAATTTGCTATGATTTATATTTCTCATAAAATGCAGCCGGGTCCATTAGGGGTTTGACGTTTTTTTTATTATCGTAGACATTTTCTCAGGATATAAAATATCTAAAAATTTCCAAAAAGCCATAAAACCTATTTTACAGATTAAAAATATCTTAAGTGAAAAAATAAATATCGTTTCTTCGAAAGTTATTTCGTGAGCAATCCTGAAAAGCA
>MU191915.1:4430-32494 GCA_016904865.1 Pissodes strobi
CACACATCTGGGGTGCCGCACCAACGCACACCCTAAAGCTGCTGGATTCCATTCAGAAGAGAGCTGTGCGTTTCATCGGCGACCCGGAATCTGGATAGTCTGGAACACCGCAGACATGTGGCCGAGTTGTTTCTGTTTTACAGATACCTTCACGGCAGATATTCCCAGGATTTGGCCCGCCTCATCCCGCCCCTGGCAACGCCTGTCATACGGTCACGTCATGACAGACGGCAGGAGAGCACCAGTTCGTCGTACAACTGGAGACACCTAGAACATCGCTTTAGAAGAACTCCTTTATCTGGCGCCCTACATCACTGTGAAACTCACTCCCAGGACATCTGTTTCCCCCTAATTACAATCTGCAACTATTCAAGAACCGTGTCAATAAACATCTTCGCACACACATCGCTCGTCGAGCGTCATAGGATCTCCCTTTAGTGTGTGTCACTGCCATAAAAAAAAAACATGGCAAATGCGTTTGCAAATTTTTCTCAAGAGTCGTACATTGTGTCTGCAACAAATACTGTTTGTGACAGTGTGGCTTGTGCTGTCACACATTCTATTGCAATTACTGGTGTGGATGAAAACAAAGTACTGGATTGCTTGAGGAAAATGAAATCGAAAGGAATGGTAGGCCCAGATAAAATTCCATTGTTCTTTCTCCATGACTGTGCACGTGTGTTAGCCAAACCTCTTTCCATTCTTTTTAATATGTCTCTGCAGGATTCAATATTTCCAGATGAATGGAAAATGTCAAAAGTTATTCCTGTATTTAAAAAGAGAGAAAAACAATGTATAGAAAATTACAGACCGGTGTGTATAATTAATAATTTCTCCAAATGTTTTGAAATGTTTCTTCAAGAACAGTTGTTTTTCCAATTAAAGAACCTATTTATTAATTCTCAGCATGGCTTTGTGAAGGGTCGATCAACAGTTTTTGTTTTACGCAGTTTGTGGATAGAGATTATCAAATAGGCACATTTTATACGGACTTTTCCAAAGTGTTCGACCGCCTTGACCACAGCATTTTACTTGGTGAACTCAGTGCTTTTGGATTGTCAGACAAATTAGTTTTGCATTTTAAATTTTATCTTTGCAATAGGCAACAGGTAGTGGAATGTGGTGGTCAGTCGTCTGCGCCCTTTTATGGATCATCAGGGGTTTCTCAAGGGTCTTTCTTGGGCCATTTTCGGTTAATATTTCTATAAATAGCATTGCAAGTAACAGTAAAATGCTTCTGTTTGCAGATGATGCAAAAATATTTACTTGTTCATTCCAAAGACATATAAAAAAAGAGTAGACGGAGTAGGTCATTCATGAATTACCAAATGTTTGCATGCCAACATTAGAAATATTAACGTGAAGAGGGCATAAAATAAAGAATGAAAAGCAATGAAGATGGCGGTCGAAGCGCGCCAAAGATTTCATTTATGTTTCATTTATGTACGCCCACAATGACGCGCCTGCGCCATGTTTCTCCAGGCGACGCACCATAGGCGCAACATTTTAGGGGACACCTGTTTAAAGTCAAGGTAACATTGAAATAAGCCTGCTGTCAAGCAAGCACAAAAGAATAAGTTATTAATATTGAAATATGCGCATAACTAAAAAAAAAAAATTTAAGTTACAGTTCGGGAAAAAATTAACTTACGTTTAATTGATAATGGGTTAGAGGATTAATATAATAGAATAGAATGGAATATTTATTAACGCTTTTAGCATATACAAAAAAGAGAGACAAAATACTGCACAAGAAATTGCAACTATTTAACAAGTAGTAAATAAATTATCAACAATAAAAAATAAAATATATTCAGTATTATTTGATATCATTTGTAATAATATAATTACCTAAATGGTAAACAACAAAAGAAATAATTTGAATCACCCAGATTAAAACTCACAATCAGTTAGGTCTTGTAAGATTCCATAATTTTGTTTTTAATTTATTACATTTGATATTAAAGAAATCTATATTTTTTATTTGTATTTTCATTTGCCAATTTTGATATTTGACATAATTCACATAATGGAGTGTTCACACCGTAGTTAGTCCTATGATATGTAACAGAAATGTGTGTGAATCTCTAAGAGATCTTTGTGGAAGATGGAGTACCACCAGCTGCAGTAATTCCAGAGAATTGATCATATTTTTAACTATTTTAAATAGAGTACATAAATCAAAATATTGACGTCTAGAACCCAAAGTGCGAAGATTAAAAAGTTGCATAATATCATCATAGTTATTATATGTTATACCCAATTTTTATGCAATAAATCTCAGATTTTTTTTGCACTCTTTCAACTTCATTTTTACTGGTAGAATAGTATGGATACCATACTGGAACTGCATATTCCACTACAGATCCAACAATAGCACAAAATAAATCTTGCAACATATATTATTGAAATCTTTCAAAGTACGAATCATAAAACCTAACATTTTTAATGCACTGTTTACAGCCATCTGCATACGATCCAAAAAGTTCAATTTAGAATGAAACCAAATGCCTAAGTCCTTAACCAAGAAGATTCTTTCTAAATGAGGAGAATTAACATTATAAGTGCAATGGATAGGATTCTTTTTCCTAGTAAAAGAAATAACTCTACATTTTTCGACATTTAAGTATAAATAATTTTCATTACACCATTCAAAAAGTTGATCGATGTCATGCTGCAAATCTTCTGTATCTTTGAAACAATTTATAATTTTATAGAATTTAAATCCGGACGGTTTAAGAAGAGAAATTCGATTTGTATTTTTAAAGGCCATCTGATACATTTCATCGCTGCGAAAAATGTCAAAATATGTAAAAAAAAATTGACAGCTAACAGTACTTAAAATTTATATGTCAGAATAGCTGCTAAAAAGTTAAGAGGGAAAGTGCAAACCGTAATTCTGTAACTGTTTGGGTTTAATGACATATGAAAGATGAAAAATTGTTACTTTTAAAAACGCCTCCATTTTGTTTTGATTGGTAATAGAACCGTCTAATATTATGAAATCATAAAGTACTCAATGATACGTTTGAAATGAGGTATCGCAAGACACACCTTTCTATTTAAAAGATCCAACATGGCGCTCGTCCGCCATTTTAACCATTGCTATTTGGTACGCCTACATTTTGTAACAAACAAATGAGCGTTTTAAAGTTAGTAAGGAGGAACATTAAAGACGCGCACTGTTTTCTCATATACATGCTTTTAATATGACGACCATCAACTGTTCTTTTATACAGCAATGTGTAAAAATGGATTAGATCTTTATTTGCATAAGGAAATTCCAAAAGTATTTTCCGTTCGCCTTCTTTCCACTTCTGCAAAATTTAAAATAATAACAACAAACGTGTTTTCTTTTAGTTCGTACAACCGCAGTTTATGCCTATTCTTTATATTTTTTAGTTTGCATTAAAACTAAAACAATATTTCAAATTTTACACTCATAAAGTTTAAAAGTTTGATGATTATAGATAGCTCGAAAACGAAATGTCGCCGAAAAACATGAGTTTAAAGCCGGTATCAACGTTCCAAAATATAGCTAACTACCTAAAAATTGTTAAAAACGGTGAGCGTAAGTACAAATGCACTTTTAAAATATTTTTCCAATCCTAGCGTTGCACGCCCATGCTTCATAATCCGAGTTCCAGTTTTTCTGCTATTAGGATTGACTTCGTATATACTATACGATTATGAGTTTGTTTCAAAGACATATAAAAAACAACAAACCGATACGGCAAAAACGCGATGAACATGGCGGCCAGTTTCTTCTAGACGAGTGGCCGCTTCGCGACGTTGTCGGCGTGTGCGACAAGAAGGAGTACCGCTGATTTCGTGACCACTTTGAAAAGACGCTTTTGACCATTAGAATGTTGCGCAATTGTTTGGTTATCCCACAAAAGTGACTCAATGTTCGACTATTGAGGAGCTGAAATGTAAAAATTAGAAAATTTTTGGCATCTGACGCGCAATGTTACCAAAGGTTTCACCTTTTCTTACGGGGTAACTGGATTCGGGGGCGTAACCAACAAGAACTAACCCGAGCTAACCCAAATTAATGTAAAAAATAAATGTTCCACTTCACGTATAGCAACCGGGCACAGCCACACAAAATCAACCCAAACTAACTCAAGGCATGCCCAATATAAAAAACATGTCAGCCAAGAATGCAAATATTTTTTAAAGTTTTTTTCTTGATCTTGGGCATGCCTTGGGTTACTTTGGGTTAGTTTTGTTTGGTTGCGCCGCCGGAGCGAGCGACAACCATTTTTTACCATTTCAGTTCCTCAAAAGTCGAACTTTGGGGCTTTCTTGTGGGATAACCAAACAATTGCGCAACATTTTAGTGGTCAAGAATGCCTTTTAAGAATGTCTAAATATGTGTCTAAATATAGAAGAAAAAACGATCGGACGAAAAACTATACCTTTCCGATGTGTTTCCTCACCGCAAAAGTCATGATTCCAGTATATTGTATTTGTTGCTTGGCAACATGCAATAACTGTACGTACAACATTTCCATCCTAGGACGGGAATATAACTTTTCTGTCCTATTTAAACACCTTGTTTGTCAGATCTGACGTTTATCAATAGCAAGATTTAGCTGTGGTTTCCGTAGTTACGTAATAAACTCCAAGCTCGCTCGATTCAAAACTTGATATTATGTTGAGTTTAAATTTCAAACACAGTTTTTATTTAGAGTAATATTTGGCTCTATTCTTGTAAATACGTATTCCAATTAATTCTGATCGGATAAAACATAGTATGTGCAACTCGTAGGATAAGCACATTCCTGGACTCCTGTGTTGCTGGCCTGGGCTGCGCCTCGTCCAGCAATTACCACTATCGTCCAGGAATGTTTTGCTTTTCCTACTAGTTACACAATATACTGTTTTACAAAATGCCAATTCTTGTTACACTGAAAATTTACCAAAAATAGGTATAACACTTATTTTTTTTTTGTGTTTTCTATTTGATTCAAGATTTGTATTATAAATGTGTATGTTAGTATTATAAACTGCACGGTATACTTAAAAGTTAAAAATTTATATTTTGACATGCTCTTATTTTCTAATAAATTTAATTTTTCTGTTACGTTATTAAAAACAAGCTGCCGATTTCCCATGATACAGACATAAGTGTCATCGGCAACAACGCCGCAGGAGCGGTAAGTAATACTATGGCTTGCCTACTATTTTATAAGAAAGGAAAGAAGAAGGGGAACAATGTTGGCGTGTTCATATTTAGTAAATAAATCGGTCTACTCTTTTTTTATATGTCTTTGGTTCATTCATAGGTTGACGGAATGGTGTAACAAATATAGGCTACCTCTAAACGTTAGTAAATGCAACGTAATGACCTTTACATTAACGAAATAACGTGCTGTATGAGTATAAGATTGATGGGGTGACTGTTCCTCGGGTGGAGTGCGTTAGAGATTTGGGAGTAGTGTTTGACAGCAAGCTTTCATTTGTTCCTCATGTAAATAATCTTGTCCTTTTTAAAGCCACATACACTTAAATTACTCTACTACGCATTTGTGCAATTTAAAATTGAGTACGCTTCTACTATATGGGCACCACATGGTCAATAATTTAGAGCGAGTTCAGCGCCGCTTTCTGAAATATTTATTTTTGGGACTGACGGTGAATATCCTGAAATAGGTTACGCACATTAAATTTTGCTACAAAGTCACTCTTTTCATTCCCTAGAACATAGACGTATTCAGTTGCTGATATATTCCATTGCAGTCTTGCGCACATAAACATAAAGGTATTATAGCTTGTCATTTAATGTAGGTATTGTGTTTATAATTAAACATATTTTCTTATATTTTGTATAGGTTAGTTAACCCATTTGTTAATTGGTTTTTGTGACTGTGAAATGGGTTTATTCAAATAAATAAATAAAGAAATACATATTTGTTTTAAAAACTATCCCACAATAATAATACAAACACAATTTAGAGGAACAATTCAGACATAACTTTCGGAATATGATAGATCTATGGTTAAAAAGTGTATACATCGGAAAACCGTCCATACGAAATCCCATGCAAATTTTAATACCTCCGAATATTATCTCCCCTATTCATTTTAGAGCAAACTTGTATTAGACTTTTTTGAAGGTCCTTGTATGGTAGACTCCCATGTAAAATATGAATAATTTTCATTTAGCGAATTAAGAGGTATTTTGAAAAATGTTTCCTAAAATTTGTGGTACAAAAATGCGATCGTGATAATTTTCTCAATTAAACCACCAGCAGATGTCAAATTCCGGTAACAGGTTTCGGGCAATAGCCGATATGTTTGCCGTGAATTGTCCTGATAGACCTGTAACCAGCAAGTCAACAGTGCGTAGTGTTGTTCAACGTTTCGAGAAAGAAGGCACTGTAATTCATAATTGCAATTGCTCGAGACCGATTGCCGGAGCCGAAGAGCAGGAAAATAACGCGGATTTGGAAATCCTTCTTCATGTCGAGGAGAATAGTGGCCTTGGCACCAGCTGTCTGGGTGAAGTTGTGGATAAGTGTCACACCACAGTGTGGCGTAAACTGAGAAAATATAAATATCACCCCTACAAGTATCAAAAACATCAGGAATTACGAGCAGAGATGAGTTTCGAAGAGCTGAATTTTGTTTTAATGTAATGCAAAGAGCCAATAATGACCGAAGTTTTTTGCGCAATATCTGTTTCACGGATGAGTGTACGTTTACGCTGAACAATGAACCTAATTCTCAAAACCTCAGGTATTGGAGCAAAACAAATCAACACCGCTTTGCTGAAACAAGAACACAATATCCCCAAAAGATTAATTTGTGGGCGGGTATTCTTGGACATCATATTATTGGACCAATTTTTTTGGAAGGAAAGTTGACTGGGGAATCTTTTCTCGAATTACTACAAAATTACATTGGGCCAGCACTGGCAGAAGTTGCTCCGGAAAATGAAGAGACCTGGTTTCAGATGGATGGTTGTCCAGCACACAATACACTAGCAGTTCGTGAATACCTGCAGAACGCCTTCAATGGGCACGTAATCGGACCAAATCACACCATTGGTTGGCCAGCCAGATCGCCCGATCTTTCTATGAACGACTTCTTCTTGTGGGGACACTTGACAAGTCGCATTTACAAAGAAACTCGTTACCAAGACTTGGAACAATTAAAAAATATAATTTCTGCGGTTTGTGCACAAATTTCCCCTCAACAGCTTAGCAACTCAAGAATGGAATTTTATGACCGTCTAGGGTACTGTTTAGCAGTAAATGGGGGATTCAGTAGAATAAGCAAATTGTATTTAATTATTGTTGCTATTTCTTTGTTTTTATTGTTTAGGATGATTAAAGTTCCTTTTTCTGCTATTGTGTAGAACATTTTTAATAAATAAAGACAAATAGTTACTATAAAATATGAAATCGTTTGGCAGTTATTATAATTTGACATCTGCTGGTGGTTTAATTGAGAAAATTATCAGAATCGCATTTTTGTACCACAAATTTTAGGAAACATTTTTCAAAATACCTCTTAATTCGCTAAATGAAAATTATTCATATTTTACATGGGAGTCTACCATACAAGGACCTTCAAAAAAGTCTGATACAAGTTTGCTCTAAAATGAATAGGGGAGATAATATTAGGAGGTATTAAAATTTGCATGGGATTTCCTAAGGACGGTTTTCCGATGCAACACCCGGTATATGCAACCAGTATATACAAAACTGGTTCCTTCATTTAATAACTAGCCACCTGAAACAAATCCATTCACATTGATTTCTTAATAATTAAGGAAGTAATATAGCTGATTTCCAGAGAAGAGTATTTTGATTCAAGAGTTAAACATTACGTACAATAAATGCAAGTTGGTTTTAAAAAATCGCTAAACTATATTATGTTTCCACGTTACGAAATGTGAACCGCCGGCACAAAAATATACAATATTTGCCATTTTCTCACTATTAAAATCCAGATATGTGGAAAACTGTTATTTCCAGAAAACTAAAAATTCAAATTCAAATTCAAATTGTTTATTCATGCTTTTATACATACATAGCACTTACACACGTCAAAGTAGAAAAAATACATATAAAGCCTTAACTAACCTAAAACCTTACACATTAAAAACACTTAAATTATTTTAAAATAGTCAAAAGAACATAATTTTGCAAGTCACAAATTTAGTTTAAAATGTCAAACATATTACAAACAACAAATTAAAATTCAGTTAAAACAATTAAGATCAGACAAAAATTCATTCGCCGAGTAATATGCACTACTGAGAAGAAAACTCTTTACTTTACTTTTAAATGCTATTATCGGTAGCTGTTTTACATTTTCAGGTACTTTGTTGTAAAAGTGAATACCTAGATGATTAGGCCCATCCTGGCAACGTTTTAACCTCCAACAGTTCAAAACAAGATTTTGTTTGTTTCGAGTATCATGGTTATGTATGGAATCATGCGTTGTATAAAGAGTGATGTTATTTTTAATGTAGCATAAGGTTTCCAAGATAAAAAGTATTTTATTTTGTCTAAAGGCTTCCCGGCAGTCATCCCTATATCCCAGACCCGCAATCACTCTAACTGCCCTCCTTTGAAGACGAAAAACCCTCCCAGCCCCCGCAGCATGTCCCCAAGCAATTATTGCATAAGAAATGTGCGAGTGGCAGAGAGAGAAATACGCCTGTCGGAGGACAGTCTGAGACACACACTCACCCAGGTTACGCAGGATATAAATATTTTTGCTCAGCTTTGTAGAGAGCTGATCAGTGTGTGCATCCCACCGAAGTCTGAAGTCTAGGATGACCCCCAGGAACCTTACAGAGGTTACCAAGTCAGTCTCTGGTATTGCCTTGTTGAAAAAATCATGGATTGAGTTTTGTCCACATTAAGGAAAAGTAAGTTTGAACTAAACCATGCTTCAGCCATCTCCTGTGCCTCCCCCGACTTTGCTTTAGCCTCCTCCAGATTTGCATGCTTATTAGTTATGGCAGTATCATCTGCAAAAAGAGTGTACTGTGACGTAGGGTCATAACCTGGTATATCATTAATATAAATTAAAAAGAGCAGTGGTCCAAGGACTGATCCTTGGGGAACGCCCACAGTTACACTACCTCTCGCAGACTCAACCCCATTCACTTTGACTCTCTGAGTTCTATCCATAAGATAGCTCTCAATCAAAGATAGGCTAGAGTTCTCGAAGTTGTAACGCTGAAGTTTTTTTAAAAGCAAGTGGTGAGAGACACAGTCGAATGCCTTACTTAGGTCACAGAAGACAGTTGTTGTATAAGTGGATTCATCAAAAGCGTTTAGAATATTTGAAACCAAATCTAAAATACCTAAGGTGGTATTAAGGCCCTTTCTAAAGCCAAACTGACTGTTAGTAAATAATTTATGGGTTTCAAAGAAATGAGCTATCCTGGCAGCCATACATTTCTCAAATATTTTAGAAAGTATTGGTAAAAGTGAGATTGGCCTATAATTTGAGACATCGCTTGGATCTCCTTTTTTAAAAATTGGGGCTACTACAGCCTCCTTGAGAGCATCTGGAAATACTGACTCCCCAAAACAAACATTTATTAATTTAGTTAAAGGACTTATAATTAGGTTCTTAATAGATTTAATTAAAGAAACATTTAGGCCATAAGGGTCCCTGGCTTGTTTTATTTTTTAAAGAGTTTATGGTATCACGCACCTCATTCATTGTTACCGTAGCAAAACTGAAAGCAGAGTGTGCAGCCTCAGGTATATTTTGAACAGGGTCAAAATTTGGTGGTCTTACTTTAGTTTTTAATTCATGAGCAATACCTATGAAGAATTTGTTAAATTGGTCGGGAGGTATATTTACACCCTCACCGCCATCCTTTCTAACTATGCCACGATGTTCGTTAATTATATTCCACATGCATTTTATGGGATTAGAAGCATTATGTATTAGAGTATCATTTGCTGATTTTTTAGCATTTTTTATTGCAGCTTTATACTGGTTTTTATATGTATTTTTATGTTGTTTTAAAGCAAGAGTAGGGTGCTTACTATATAGCTCACTTAACAAATTTAGATGTTCACGCATGTGTCTAAGATCATCATTAAACCAATTGATGGTTCGAGTTTGATCATTTCTTTTTTGATATGTTTTTTCAGGAAATGATTTTAAAAAAGCATCTGACAGACATTCACTAAACATAGAAAACTTTTTAATTGCATTAATATTGGAGTCATTTAAAAAATCCCACCCAAACTGCTGAATACAATTATAAAAATTGAACTTACTCACCTCTGTCAAGGGCCTAGAAGTTATTTTAGTGGTTTTTATATCTAATTTTTGTATAGTTATAGGAAAATTAATGATCTGCCCTCGGTGGTCAGAGAACGATGAATTAACAACTGAAACATTGCAATTTAGATAATCAAAATTAAGAAATATATTATCCAGGCATGAGTCTTGACGAGTAGGCTCTATTACCATTTGTTTTAAGCCGTATGATTCCAATAAACAACATAGGTCTCTACACTCCCTGCTCTCAGTGCCAAAATGGACATTGAAGTCTCCAGATAATACCACTTTATTATGACAGCCAATTTGGCTCAACGCACACTCAAGAACTTGTAAGAAGGTGTCAAAATTGCCAGATGGTGACCTATATAAATTCAAAACATAGATTTTAATTTTTTTTATAAAAACTCCGCATAATTCGATAGTTTTCTCCACAGCCAGTGCATCCACACCAGTCAAAGCTGAATATTCCAAACATGGATCCAGGAAAATCGCTGAACCACCCCATTGAGCTCCATCTCTGCCTCGATCCCTACAGAATGCTGCCGCTTTCATATATTTTCCAACACGTGTTAGCTCTATTTCATTAGAACTAAGCCAGTGTTCATTTATGCAGACAATATTAACGCCCCTTTCTTCCAAGAATCCCTCAAGTAGACTTACTTTATTTCGCAAGGATTGAATATTGATGTGAAACAAGCTGATTAAAGTTTCTAGGTTTGATGAACCTGTGGAGTCCCCAGGCGTTGAAGGTTCAGAAAATGGTTTATTGCGATACCTTTCGGCCACAAATCGGGCGTCATTGCTTCATTACGCTTACTTACTGGTACTGCAAGCTTGAAGGAACTTCTGTCCTTGTCTTTTTTTGTCCGCATTTTGTAGCAAGTGGAGTCTTTAATTCCCTTGTTGTTCAGATAGTCCATGATTGCTTCTGGTGTCGTGCTTGGAACAAAACCTGAGATGAAAATCCAGGCCAGTTGTTTCGAGCCGGCTACCGATAACTGTGGAACACTTTGGCATGTTCCCTTTATAGGCTCTGGTCGTTTGCCTTTACGTTTTCCCTGGACAAGCTTCCACCCAAATGTAGGGTTTTCGTGCGCGTTTTCCGCTATTTTCTCCACATTTTCCGTTTTACTTTCATCTTGTTGTTGTTCGCCGTTATTAACTGTTTCATTTTCTGTCACGTCGTCATCGCCCGTTTTTAGTGTTTTTGTGTCATCCACCTCTAGTTTTCACCATTAGTTATTTGAAAGTCTTAATCATAGTAACAACAATCAATGGAAAAGCCCACCATCTCAATTCAGTAATTACACCTTTTAACTAACTGGTATCGAATAATTTACCAATTATAAAATATTATAAGTTAAATTTCCTCCACAAATTCGCCGCGTTTTGATACAGATGTGCTTCTTAGAATGTAACGTTAAAAACCAGACTTTGACCTGACTAGTTTATATTTTTAAGTTTTAGCAGAAAAATTTACCAAAGAAAATCATGTCAAAGTTGAGATTCGGTCTGCAGAAAATACAGATTTTACAACTTGCAGACAGCCTAAAATATTTAGCAAGTGTTGTAATGGAATAATAAATGTTATATGATAGTCTCTTAGGGACCAAATTTCCAAGCATCAAAATTGTGTCAATAAATGAATCCTTCTGTAACTAGCAGTAGCCGAACCGTTAGTATTACCTAGACCTCAAGAAAAAATTGGGGCAAGAATAATCTTGGGCGAACAGCAAAAATATTGCTACCAAAAAATTCGAAATTGCATGTGCGTGCTAAGTGAAATATTCAAATAATACTTAATAGTAAATAAGTGGATATTCATACCTTGAATGCCAATACCAATAGGCCTATGCCTCATATTCGAGGTCTTGGCTTCAGGAACTGGATAAAAATTAACGTCAATTATTATATCCAAGTTCTTCGTTACAACTTTAGTGATCTCCTTCAACTTCTGGAAGTCGAAACTTTTCCTATCGGCAGATACAAACATATTGACAGCTATAGAGGCTAAATTGCATACGGCTATCTCATCGGGCGACGTGTATTCGACGATTTCGGTGCAGAGATTGCTGCTCTTAATTGTGCCAAGATTTTTCTGGTTCGATTTTTTGTTGCAAGCGTCTTTATACAACATGTAAGGAGTGCCGGTTTCTACTTGGGAGGCTATGATTGCGCGCCATAACTCTTGAGCAGCGACTTGTCTAAAACGAAAGTGAATTAAATTAAATCGCTGTATCTTGAAGAGCTAGATCAATTAGTCCAGTTATTAAAACATATTTTTCTGGAGATTGGTTTAAATTATAGAATAATAGAGAAAGGCTAGTGAAATTATTTACGAATCAAAGAAATGCATTCAAAATACTTACTTTACGTATCTATTCTCTTTTTCATATTTTTCATATAATTGCTCAAATTCCTCTCCATAGCAATCAGATAGGCCAGGAGATTGATGAGGGCACATCAAAGACCAGACACCATTGGACTCTACTCTTCTCATGAACAAATCTGGAATCCAGAGAGCATAGAAGAGGTCTCTAGCTCTTAGTTCTTCTTTGCCTGTATTAGAAATAATTATAGGGTACTTATACTAGTGTGTTAAGAGGACTTACAGAAATCACATAGTGCTTATAAATTGATAAAATATCTCAAACTTTTTATTTAAATGCTGCCAATAATAGAAAAAAGCTTTCCATCTGGCTAGGAATATGAAAGTCCAAATGAATGTCTCTTTAAAACTGCTTAACACAGAAAAGACCGAACATTTGTGGCGTGTCTGGGATAGGGAGGTAATGGCATACAGGACAATATATCTTTGAAGCAGAAACATACCAGTGTTTTTCTTGAGATTCAAAAATTCGAATACGTCAGCATGCCATGGTTCCAAGTAAATTGCAAAGGCACCCGGTCGCTTGTTACCTCCTTGATCAACATATTTTGCAGTACTATTGAACACCTTAAGCATCGGTACGAGGCCATTAGACATCCCATTTGTACCAGCAATATAGGTTCCTAAAAATTTTTATAATAGACAATACTTTACTTAATGCTATGTACGCAGCTTTCAATGTTTACACCTGATAAAAATCCTAAGCTTGCATAATACTTTAAAAAAAAACATGACCAACACATCTGTCTTAATGGCATATTTCACACTGCCTTTGATAGATTATTTATGAAAAAAACTCCCGCCAAGCCTAATTTACTTTTGATATTATTAAACAGAGGAAAGGACATTAAAACTTTAAAAATCTATTTATATTGGACAAAGACGATGTATACTATATAACGGACGGTATAATGAATTTAGGCTTTTAAGTGACTGTATCGTTTCATATATTAGTTAACTATGGTGATGTTTTTATTATCTTAAATTAATTAAAGCATTGCAATGTTTTTTCTTGACATTGCTACTCAATCCATTTATCACGCTTACCGACAAATTAAAAAATATAAATAAATAAATATTAAAATAGATGCATAGCACATAGTTATTTGTGAAAGAATAGAGAATAGTGTGATTATGCAAGAACCTTAAAGAAGAAATACTGACACCTTGGCAAACAGACAAAATTACTATGTGAAAACAAATTTGATTTTCCTTAGGACTGCTTTACATATAATAATTGCTCAATCTAGTTCTATCACTTACCTTTAGCTCTAATATTGTGTACATTTACACCGATACCTCCAGCGCTTTTAGAAACAAATGCGCACTGAGTGAGACATCGATAGATGCCTTCGATACTGTCATCTGGCATCATCAGTAAGAAACAAGATGACAGTTGGGGCTTGGGGGTGGCCGCATTAAACAGTGTGGGGCTGGCGTGTGTGAAGTATTTCTCAGAGAGAAGATTGTATGTTTCAATGGCGGAATCTATATCTTCCCCATGGATTCCTGAGAAATTATTAAGAATTAAATAATAAATATTTTATTCCTCACCTTTAAAAAAGTTACATTCCATATCAGTTAAATTAATTATAAATTAACATAAACAAGGTAGCCTCTGCAAGATGCATACACCTAAATATTTCTAACGCAGGGATGAGACTGATACTCAGGAAATAAAAGTAATCTCTGAAACCGTGGAATTACATCTAATAACAGTAGTAAGAGTAATAGTTTTTGATAAATTAAGGCTGAAACTTCATATGATTATTTTACCTGTACTTTTATGCTTCTATTTAATTAAAATATTTTCAGTTTTTTGGTAAATACAATTTTAATTTTTTCTTCACTGCCTGTGTATATTTCAGCCTAAAATTTTATCTTTTTTCTCACTTACACCTCTCAAAAACAAAATTCTCCAAGAAATCAATAAAGAGAAAGGCAACATAATAAAAAAAATATTTATGAAAGTTTTGAACTGATTCTCAATATTTCAATGATTGATAATATGACAGAGCAAAAACAAGTATGTATATGTAATATATAAGTATCTCTTTTTACACCACATATCTATTTTTACAGTAGCATTTCACTCACCTACAGCAACTCTCATCAACATGTGTTGAGGCCTCTCAACAATTTTCCCATTGATTTTTAATAAGTAGGACCTCTCCAAAGTTTTGAAGCCGAAATAGTTGTAAGAAAAATCTCTGTCGTAAATAATGCAAGAATTTAAACGTTCAGCATTCTTCATGATGATATTGTAGTGTTTCTCGGAGATCATTGGTGTGAGTCGTTTGGTTTTCTCATTTACCATGTGATAGAGGTCATTAATAACCTCTGAAAAACAAAATTAAAGACGTAAGCGTAGATAGTACCTGTAAGATCTTAACAATCGTCTTGAATTTTCCGTTAAAGAACTGTTATAAAATTTGATTTATATATTTTAATATTATATATTTTGGCAAGCATTGCTAAAATTTCGAAAAAGAAACTAATCCTCAAATTTAATGTTTAAAAATCTGCTTCAACTTCGTATTTTTTCACTTTGTATGCATTCTTTATGATACATCTTTGAGTGATTTTGAGTCGAGCTATATGCTCAAAAAATTATTACATAAAATCGATCCACCTGTATTAATTTAATATTTATTTATTTATTTTAATAATTCTTCAAACACGTTCCAAAGCTCGTAACATGATTCGTATTATAGTAGTAAAAAAATATCATGCTAAAGAATAATCATATACTAAAATCTCAAATACAACACAGAAGATAAAATAGAACAATATAATAAAATAATGAATCACTAAAATAATGAAACAATGAACAGGTAGCCGTCCTGGATCAAAAATTCAGATTCAAAAAGTTGAAAATTACATTACAACTTAATAAAAAAACAAAAAAAAACAGGCACAAAATTACATATAGGTACAGGGTTATCCAACGAGGACTAGACAAGGCGATTTTTTTACTTTCCCTGTACTTTTATAAAAAAAAACTGAAATAGCCATCTTATGTAATTTTCTTCCGCGAATTCGGATATGTTCAGCAAAAAACAATTGAACATCAGATAAAAGTGCTAGGGGTCACTTTGATATTTTTTTAAATGGAACACCCTGTATATTACTAAATTTTTGGACTCTCTAGAAAAATCTAAACACATTTTGTGTATAATATCCTATACCTATCTTTAGCTGTTTACCAAATATTGACAGTTGAAAGTCGCGCATTTTGACACTTTGACAGGCTCTAAAATCTAACCACACGAGATCAAAGAAAACGGTTTGCACATTCCTATCTTGGCTTTTCATAAGCTATCGAATGATAGTAACTTTGAATTTAACCGGAGGTTTAAAAGTTCCGGTTAATTTTATCCGCAGGTTAAATTCAAAGATACTGTCATTCGATAGTTTATGAAAAATTAAGATAGGAATGTGCAAACCGTTTTCTTTGATCTTGTGCGGTTTAGATTTTAGAGCCTGTCAAAGTGTCAAAATACCCGACTTTCACAAATGTGTTTAGATTTTTTTAGAGAGTCCAAAAATGTAGTAATATACAGGGTGCTCCATTTAAAAAAATATCAAAGTGACCCCTAGCACTTTTATCTGTTTTATTGTTTTTTGCTGAACATATCCGAATTCGCGGGAGAAAGTTACACAAGATGGCTATTTCAGTTTTTTTTGTAAAAGTACAGGGAAAGTCAAAAAATCGCCTTGTCTAGTCCTCGTTGGATAACCCTGTACACACATAAAAGGTTTTGTTTAAAAGTGACAATCCAAAAACTCTTTAATATAAAAACTCTGTTCAAGCAATAAACTTTGTATTTTTATCTTAAATCAGCTTTATTTTTTATGGCCTTTAAGTCTTCAGGTAAGTGGTTGAATATCTTGATAGGCATAATGACACTGCTTTCCGCAGTAAGAGCAAGCCTCTGAGCAGGTATTCTTAAATCATCACCTTTTCTTAAAGCATATCTACACACACCGGCAAAATTAGGGGAACGGGCAAAATTTACACTAAGTTTGACTTCAATTTTCTCTTGAACCCTTCACTCGATTTTGACTCTTTTTTTGGTAGATTGTAGCCTGGTTCTTTCAAAATTCGTTAGAGGTATTGCTGATTTTAAAAAATTGGTCCTAATGACATATACAGGGCTAAAAAGAAAGTAATGTTTTTTTGTCAATTTTTGGGACACTCTGTAGAGTGACCGAATGAAATTCAATATCATTCGATAATGCCAAATTAAAGATTGATCCTTTCTGAACATTTTCTTTTTTTATTGACTCTGATACCTGGAATATTAAGGATGCTACAGGGTTTTGTTAAAAATAGTGCATTGACCTACTTTTTAAGGGTCAATGAATTTTCGTTAACCTTTAATATGTTATAGAGACCATTAAATCTAAAAATTTTTATGGCATTAAGTTTCATTCCTGACAGTGTTACCGTTACTTATACAGGGATAAATAAAAGTCCCTTCTATGGTTTCCATTTTGTGAAATGTTATTTTCGAAGGCCTTCCTTCACACTTGATCCAGGCTTAGGACTGGTCCAATTTGTGCTTTAGTGCATAAATTGGAGCGTGTTTATTTATCTCAGTATAGATAACGGTAACACTATCAGGAATGAAACTTCATAACTGTCATAAAAAAATTAGATTTAATGGTCTCTATAACATATCAAAGATTAACGATAATTCATTGACCCTTAAAAAGTAGGCCAATTCACTATTTTTAACAAAACCCTGTAGCATCCATAATATTCGAGGTATCAGAGCGAATAAAAAAAGAAAATGTTCAGAAAGGATCAATCTTTAATTTGGCATTATCGAATGATATCAAATATCAAGAATAAGGGAAATTCATCGACCCATAAATAAATCAGAGTGAATAAAAAAAGAAAATGTTCAGAAAGGATCAACCTTTAATTTGGTATTATCTAATGATATCGAATTTCATTCGTTCACTCTACAGAGTGTCTCAAAAATTGGCAAAAAAACATTACTTTCTTTTTAGCCCTGTATATGACAATAGGACCAATTGTTTAAAATCAGCAGTATCTCTAACGCATTCTTAAAGAACCAGGCTACAATTTAACAAAAAAAAAGTCAAAATCGAGTAAAGGGTTCAAGAGAAAATTGGAGTTAATAGTGTAAATTTTGCCCGTTCCCCTAATTATGCCGGTGTGTGTATTTTGAGTATCTCTCAGAGTTTTAAGTTAATCAAGATTTTCCCCCACATACATAGCACAATTTAAAATATATATGGATACCATTGTTAGAATACCTAGGTCCTTGAATAGAAGACCAAAGGATTCTCTTGGTGCCAGTGGCGTGAAGTGCCATTTAGGAGAGGGTAGGCAACATAATAGAAAATGATACAGAAGGAGTAAGCCCGCTGCAGGCGCCGCGGTAGGCAGAATTTTTTTTTCAAGTGCCACGCCCAAAAACGTCCGTTTTGAGGCTCCAAAAAATGTAGGCATAAAGCCTTTTCAATTCGAATTTCGCCAAAACTATGCAAAGAAAAGGCGCTGTAAACGGTTAGTGGACTGGCCTTGTTTTTCTGAGGCATTTGACACATTATTTAAATCAATATACACACGCTCTACACATTTCCTTCTTCACCAAAGAGTAAGCATCATCATTTTAATTTTATGACGACACCTGCAGAGCCACTAATAATTGTCATGGATTTTTTTATTAAAATATCGAGGTTTTCTTTCTAACCAACAAAACTAACCCACAAAGAAAACAACAACCCCTTGAATATGTACTAAACTAACTAAACTTTCAAAACTATAACTAAAAGCGCAGGGCGTCAAATCCCAATCTCACACAACAATAGGGCACATGGAAAAGCGAACCTGAGATTATTCTTATTTATGGCTGGCCAATGCCGGTGTTGTATTATCGGGTTTCAGTTTCTCGCAAAAAAAATGCATGGTGTTATCAATACCCAGATATCGAAATATTAATAAATTTAGGGATGCCTCATGTACTGCAATTTTAAATATTACTAAATGAAAAAGCTTTCTTAACCAAACCCTGTAATGATGTAACCGGTAATCGCTTTCAAACCAATTACTAAAGCGCAAAAAAAACAATAACAATATGATCCTTGGTAAAAAAGAATACCTAGCAAAATATTAATTAAAGAGAGCACATTTTGGCAACAGCACTTATGGTTGCGTCGCGTCGGCCCGGACCATCTTCGCATGCTTTGTCTCTTTTCTTTTTATGTAACGTTTCATTTGGCTGTCTTTTTTCAAGCACTGCTTTTCGCGTCCATAGTAAATCCAGTACTAACGGTATAAATGCATGCCCTCGGTTTGTTATGGGATGCTTTTTAGCGGATTGCCGTCGGAGAATATCATTCCGTTTAATATAGGTAGCGTAATATGAGTGGTAGACTGTGATGTTTTTCTATAATATAATTAATATTTTAATTGGCGCTTAAGATAAGCATTTAAAATTGGGTTATACTTATTAGTAAAATTATAATTTATATTATGGGGATTAAAATTAAATGGGAAAATATAAAAAAAAACCAAAACATCAGGGTAGGCAATGCATTTGTGCTTTCATTGTGTGCACGCCACTGCTTGGTGCCTTATAACATATGGCTCTCAAAATTATTTTCTGTGCAATCAGCACTTCCGAAATTCCTTTGGCATTATCCCAGATTAACTTAAGGCTGAATAGGTATAGGCATACTAATGAGAAAGCAATATGTTTCTGCATACAAAATCTCTAAGTTGCCATAAGTTGAATCAATATAAATAAGTCTTCCATGACAGTCGAGAATCTAAGTTCATTCCCAGAAATTTTACGCAGACCTTCTGCTTTAAGTTTTGTCCATTCAGATTTACTAAAAGAGAAGTCAAGAGGTCAACTAGAAAATGTCATGAATTCAGTCTTATTAATGTTAAGTACTAATCTATTCTTTGAACTATATAGACCTGTAAAGTTTACGCTTTCTGTTGCCATATTTTATCAACACTGTCGGCAGCAACCACAGCTGTCAGATCGTCAGCAAGGTTGCAGGATTACCCACTATAATATCAGTTTATATGAACAAAAATAGCAAAGGGCCCAATATGCTTCCCTGAGATACCCCGGTTTCCACAGATTGTTGGTCTGAATAACACTCCATGCCCCACTCTCCCAGCTTGACACATTGTGTTCTTCCCTTTAAATAAGAAGATAGCCAACCCTCTCACACCATAGTGATAAAGTTTCTCTAATAATAAATCATACTTTACCAAATCGAATGCCCTACTGGTCATAAAACAATCCAGCTACATGTGCTTTTTTTGGCTAACATTTCAATAATACATTTAACAGTAGCATTTCCAGTTGACCTTCCCTTGCGAAAGCCATACTGGACATTTGGCAATAAATTAAACTGTTCAACAAAACTGATTAATCTAACATAAAAAAAAAGCCTTTTCGAATATCTTGGAAAAGGCTGGTCGTAGAACTATGGCCCTGCAATTGTTCATCCTCTCCCTCTCATTTTTTTTATTGATTGATCTGATGATTGATGTTATGATGTTTTAAATTGAGACGGAAACTTACCCCCTGCAAATGATTCATTAATTAATTATGTAAGCAAGGAAGCTAAAATGCCAACAATTTTGGGAAGAAGTGAGCATGGAATGTTATCTTTTCCCATAGATTTGTTTTACATACATCTAAAATTATCTGCCTAGTTTCCTGTAATGTAACAGGGTATAACACCATAGAACTACCATTAGGAGCTGTATTAGGTATGAAAGTTGTTTGCAACTGTCTCATTGAATCAAGAAAAAAAAATTAAACTTTCACCATTAGCATCCTCAAACATGGGAGGATAAGAAGCAGATGGTTTAATATTTACTTCATTTTTTATAATAATTCTCCATGAGCATTTACTCTTGTTGTTTGCTGAATTATACATATTATCATAATAGTTACGCTTACTGTTAAAAGCAGCTGCTCTGTGCTGCTGCAAATGATCCTTATACACTTTTTAAATATTTTCATCATTCACATTTTTAGTAATAGTATTTAGATCCCTTAAAAATATATCCTCATCTACAATTTCCTTGGTGTACCCCTTCTTTTTAAACCACTTCATTAATGTATTTTTTCTAACTCCAAAGGCAAAGAGCTCTCCAATAATTGAACAAAAATATCTGTTAACAGTTTAATTTTACAGTCTAAATCCCCTTTCTGCATTACAAAAGACCAGCTCTGTTTACCTAATAGATGTATAAAAGTGATCAGATCATGATCTTTTTTTTTAATTTCTATAATGATAGTACCTATTACTACTATCAGACAATAATTGATATTGAAAGCTGACCAATTGGATACAGTGATAGTGGGCTATCAACATTGGAAGCTGTAAGGTCATTTAGATTAAAATTTAAAAATATATTGTCAATTAAAGACCGTGATTTCAACTGTATCCTAGAGTACTATGTTATACAAGAATAAAGACCATATGAAGCCATCTTATTACAAAAAGATACACTTTAGTTACTTAAGATATTAAAAACTGACTTTTTCTAAATTTCAAAACACAAAAATATAAAATAGCAGAGTAGTGTATAATATAAAACACTTGAGCAGTGACTATTTGGACATCAACGAGTGAGCAAGCTCATAGCAACGTACCAATTTAAACATTAAAATATTTAGCCAGTTACCAAAGAATAGACTAACTAGATGCATTAGATTACAACGATGCCTTTTGTTCTATTGAGACTGAGACTAAATATAATCGGTACACTTGTATTAATTTAATGTTGCCATTATTTTCATATTGTTTTACAATAAAAGTGGCTAGAAGTACTGTGTGAGTTTCAACTTATACAAAGTATATTCTATTATGCCCATCATTTTGTGTATTTATTTATTATTGGCGTTTTATGTATAACAAAGAAATTATACTTTAGTTACTCACTTTAGGTACTAAAAACTATTTTTGGTTTAATTTCAAATAAATAAAATATAAAATACTTGAGTTAGTTACAATTTGAACATCAAAGAGTGAGCTAGCTCATAGCAATGTACCAATTTAAGCCTTAAAATATTAAGCCACCTTCCAACGAATGGATGTATTAAATTACAAGGATGCCATTTATTAAATTGAGATTGTTTTGATCTTTGAAATTGTAATTCATACCACGTATCAATTTTTTCTGGGTTTTCTCGGTTATTTTATAACGAAGTTCCAGATCATATGTCTCTTTTAATATGGAATAGAACCATTCTTTCAAGTTTAGGAATTAATTAACATCAGCTATTTATTTTTATGAAGTAGCATAGAAAATAATATAGCTTCATTTATCTTCTTGTAAAGACTTCTGTAACTGTTATTAACAAGGTGGGGTTAAATATTTTTAGCCTGTACGTAACATACAGGGAAATAATTTGAAAACTTACAATTGCTATATTTTCTACACTAAAGAAGCTTTCCAGGGAGGTGTCATAAGTGGGGGAGTGTGGCATATTACAGTGGATGCTTCAGGGTTGGGTGAGGGTGATCTGCAAATATCTCTATTCTCCCCGGTTGTTTGGTATTTTTTGGTTTTGTGATATCTTCTTTAGTGTCGAAAATATAGCCATTGTAAATTTTGAAATTATCACCCTATATAATATGTATGTACATATAAGTTTTTCTAAAATATAAAGGAATCTACAATCATATTAAAAATTAAAATATGAAATTTAAAAAAACAAACTCTTCTTGACTGACCCTTAAATTAGGATTTCTAACGCCATCTTCTCTGGCATTGATGAATGTTAAATAAAATATAAACAAAGCACATTTTTTAATCGCTAATAACTTTCTACCCCTTGCACCTATTTAATTCATTTTTGGAGGACTTTTAGGCCGATTTGTTCTCACTAGAATGTCCAAGTGTGGTTAACCAATTTTAGACAGGATCTTACTTACAGATTTTTTTTTTGTAAGACATTCCATTTAACCTCGCTGCAAAAAATCGTTTTATCCCGAAATTGAGTTAAATGGCCTTAATTAATAGCTAAAATATCCAAAATACTACCGTCAAAGGGAAACTAACCCAAATATGTTTGTATTTGGGGATTAATCTTTTATTAAGTATTAAAGCATTTTTTTTCGTTATTCACGATAACCAAATACCTGATTACTATGTTTTAAACGACATTATCAAACGAAGACCGTATTTTAATAAATTAGGAGAAACCCACAAATATGGTTCTTTTGTAATACCGTTCTATTGTCAATACATCACTCATGAAACCTTGGAAGATTATCCTTCGATTTATGGATTTAAATATTTTCAAATCCTCAGCATGTAACAAAATTTGGCTATTCTGAAAGCAAGTGACAACATCATTTATAAACAGGTTGAATAAGAGAGGTGCAAGATGTCCTCCCTAAGCCTGAAAAAAATGATTAAATAGGTGGAATGAATAGATAGTAGAATAAAGCTAGTAGCAATATTTAACAAAACTTCACGTTATACCCATATTGTAAAATATAAATATAATCTTTTGAAAACAAAAACTCTTCTTGACTTTTTTTATTTATTCTTTATCTCAAATTACATAAATTTATACAATAAATCCTAAAAATAAATATAAAGTGAAATGAGGTCAACAAAGAAACACCCAAATGCACCTGCAGCACACTCAAACAACACAACGCCAAAACAATCATATCTGTACTTGATTCTAGCAATTCATATACTACTGATAGGGTTCAAGATTAATCAAGAACTGCTTTAATCTTTGTTTAAAATGCTTTTTGTTGTGACACTTTTTATATTGCTATCTAGCTTATTGTAAAGTTTAATACCCAGGGACTTTTCTCAACTAGTGTTAAATGATGTACAGGAAAAGAGATGTTGTTTGTACAAGTGTTACATCTGTGATTAACATTCACAAAAAATGTCTGCCTGTTTTTAATAACAAACATGATTACTTCAAAAATGTACACAGCATAGATGGTAAGAATTCCCTTAGATCTAAAGACACCCTGGCGCGATTCAAAAATGATATTTTGTAAATTATTCTTATAGGACGTTTCTGCGTCACAAAAATTTCCTGAGCTCTAGAGTTAGAAGCCCAAAAAATTTTAAACAAATCTAATACAGTAACAGATTCTATTGAACTTCCCATTCAAATAATCAATGTGACCAGACCAGTCTAAAAACTCATCAACATGAATACCTAGAAACTTGGTGGTATTGCATACTTCAAACTGAGAGCCATTAATTAAAATACACTCCCCGACATAAAATTCGATCCATTCAAAATTTTGATCAAATTTAATGTATGATAACTTTTTTTTCCGTAGTCCGATTTAAATGATTTTTTTTTTCAAATTGTAGATAAATCTATCGACTTTACTTAATTTCTTCCAGTTTCCTAAAAAAGTGTATATGTGTTGAAATATACAGGAAAATAAAAAAGTGTTTTTTTTCCTTAAGTTTGTAACACCCTGTAGAGTAATTTTGCAATCTTAACTCTACTTAATGTGCTTTTCTACGAAGTATAATTGATTCGTAACATAGTGTTTTTTTATTCATCTTGATATCTTTCTCCGTTCAAGAGATATGAATTTTTAAAGAAAACACTACACGTTTAATCAAAAGTCTTTAATCTTAATTGTAACTTAAAACTAAGGGTGCTCTGGCTTTGTAAATTAAGTCATATCTTGACAGTTGTCATGATAATTATTCTGTGGTGTTTAAATTTTAAAGTGCCAGCTAAAAATTATGGTTCTGTCGCCTACTGATGCAGCAAGAGCAGTGGCTTTAGTAAATGATGGAAGGTCGCAGTATTATGCTGCTAGAGTACTGGGAAGTACAAGATCTAGCGTTCAGAGGGCCGTGAAACGTTTTAATGAGACCGGAAATTTTTCGAGGAGATTAGGATCTGGCAGAAAACGAAGTACAAATATCAGAGATGATCGTTTTTTAACTCTGAATGTGTTACGGGATAGAAATACCACAGCTGTTATGGCAAGAAATCGTTTGGAAGAGGTACGACATATAAACGTAAACGAAATAGCTGTTCGGAGACGATTAAAGGAGGTGGGTTTACATGCTAGACGACCTGCAACTGGCCCAGAGTTGACTAGAAATCATAGGACAGGACGTCTCCGATTTGCTCGAGAACATCAAAATTGGGGATTCGTGGAATGGAGTAAAATTTTATTTTCCGACGAGTCAAGGTTTTGCCTAAGATCTCCAGATGGTCGTCAGAGAATATATCGTAGATCAGGTGAGCGCTTCGATCAAAACCATTTCTCTACAAGATTAAGTTTTGGTGGCGGCTCTGTAATGGTATGGGATGGCATAAATATGGAAGCTCGAACTGACTTAGTAATAGTTGATGGGGGTACCATGACGGCTAATCGATATATTCGGGACATTTTAGCACCACACGTCATTCCTTTCGCACCCTTTATAGAAAACAACTTCATGCTGATGCAAGATAATGCTCGTCCTCACATTGCAAGAGTTGTTACCCAATACTTAGACGACGTAGAAGTACGAAAAATGAACTGGCCACCACGCAGCCCAGACCTTAATCCCATAGAGCACATCTGGGATATGATGGGCAGAAAGATTCGAAGCCGTGTTCCAGCTCCGAGTAACTTGGATGAATTAAAAGAGGCACTAACCCAAGAATGGGATCAAATTGATCAAAATCAGATTCAACACCTCATTGAAGGAATGCCAAGGCGTATGGAGGCAGTTATTCGTGCTCGGGGGGGAAATACCCGCTATTAATGTTTTTAGTACTTAATATTGCTTTGTTCTTTACCTTGCTGTATTTTTATAAAAATTAAAAAATGTTGCAAAATGTGTAGTGTTTTCTTTAAAAATTCATATCTCTTGAACGGAGAAAGATATCAAGAAGAATAAAAAAACACAACGTTAAGAATAAATTAGACTCCGTAGAAAAGCACATTCAGTAGAGTTAAGATTGCAAAATTACTCTACAGGGTGTTACAAACTTAAGGAAAAAAACAAACATTTTTATTTGCCTGTATATTTCAACACGTATACACTTTTTTAGGAAACTGAAAGAAATTAAATAAAGTCGATAGATTTATCTACAATTAAAAACAAAATCATTTAAATCGGACTACGCAGAAAAAAGTTATCATACATTAAATTTGATCAAAATTTTGAATGGATCGAATTTTATGTCGGTGAGTGTAGATTCAGGTTTTTCTGTTTGATATAATTTTGTCCTAAAGAGAATTGTTTTTCCTTTATTCAGACATAGTCAGTTTTTTTAAACCAATTATCTACTAGTTTAAAAATGTTTTCCGTATTTTCAGCAAGCTCACAAAAATGTGATCCTTCTACCAACAAATTTGTCTCATTCGCAAATTGTGTTATATTAAAATTTGGATCATTTATCTCAAAATTCAAATCATTCACAAAAATGATAGACAGAACAGGACCCAAAATACTGTTTTAAGGTATTCCTACTGTATTCTGCGATATGTCCGATTTATATTTTTCCCCAGCCTTCTGGTTAACAACTCTTTGGGATATGTGACTTAAATAAAACTTAAACCACTCAAGAGCATGCTACCTTATTCCATACAAATAAAGCTCTTGTAAAAGCATATTTCTGTCTAGGCAATTAAAGGCTTTTGACAGATCCAAAAATATACCTAGTCCCACATCGCCTATGTCCAAATGACCCAAAATTGCCCGTGTAAAATGAAAAATCGCGGCCTGTGTAGATCTTTTGGCGAGATAACCATGCTGACTCACAAAAAATGTTACATTCTGTTAAAAATTCCATCAATCTAATGCACATTACAATTTCAAAAACCTCTGAAAATTCAGGAATCAGACTTATGGATCTATAGTTATTAAATGAATCCGTACCTCCCTTGTTTTTATACAAAGGCTTAATTAACGGAAATTTTAAAAATTCAGGGAACACACTTTCTCTGACTTTCACTATACCTAAAACAATTAAGATTAAATAATAAAATTAAATAACCAGATTTAAAGTGCCTCAGTGGTTTGGCTATTAGTATCAGAGTAATGTTACTAGTCCTCATTCAACCATCATCAACTATTTCTATTCAAACTTTGTAATAATGAAGTGGATTCTCCTGAAGTTCTTAACTATATTAACTTCTATGTGCCTCCTTTCAATACTAGAACACACCTAAAATTCTACCTAGAAAACAGATCAACAAATATCGCTTGTAATGCACTCATATATCGAGCCTGTTACTGGTTTACTCAGTTGCATAATAAAACTGATCTAGATATATTCAACTGCTCTATTTCTAGCTTTAAGAAAAAATTATTATCTAATATTCCCCAGTTTTTGTGACTTTTTGTAATTTTCAGCTTTACCTAACAATAACTACCTAAATCTATATAAATTGTTTAATCATTCCATTTGAATTACATTATATTGTTTTCCTGTTGTTGCTTGAATTTTCATGTCTGTCTATTGGTAGTGCGAATGATGCGTTTTCTCTATTTGTGTATGACTTAGCTTAAGATTTACATTTGTAGTTTAATTGTAGTTTAATTGTCTTTATTATGGGATTTCCTGTTAGACAATAAATCTTTTTGAATTTGAATTTGAATCAACTATTTATTTAATTAAAATGAAACACCAAAAAGTACAAATCACCACTTTATTAAACTGAATTTAATTGGGTGGAAATTTCAAATTAATTGTTTTTAGTTTTGCCAAAAAATTTAAGGTTTTTAAAGGGTTTCCAGGCTTCTCCTCTCACCTAGGATAAAAGGCAACCTGATTTATTTAAATTCATTGCGTTAAGAGATGTACTCAATTCAACATAGTACTTAGTACAATTATTATTGTAATATAAAAAGGAAAAAAAGCAAATCGCACATTGAAATCTATATGATAAATTTAAATAGCTTGATACCATCATATACACTGTATAATATAACCATAGATTGATAATCGAATTACTAATATTTTTTCAGTTTACTCTCCATCATACCTAAGACTAAAGAGTTTTGACTAGATAAGTTCCTACAAAACTTTAATGTGAAGGTTTTTATATCAATGATCTACTGTGGAGGACCGCATCTGGGCCACTCACATGTACAAATATGAATATATGATCTACAGACTTTGGGAGGGTATCCAAAATTTAATTTTGGCTATGAAGTCATGTCTACATGTAACTGGGCACACAAAAGAAAATAACCTAAGATAGAGAAGATAATTGGCATAAATTCTGCCCAAACCCAAACTAATTGCTTGAATTTACCTGGCACTTTTACATCATGCAAATAAGAATTAAATCATTCGGCAAATGTTTTTTATATGCACTTACCGCTAAAATGCTTTTTAGTTTCCTTATGCAAGTTGGAGACAGCTATCCTTGCAGCCAAGAT
>MU191916.1:4316-32494 GCA_016904865.1 Pissodes strobi
GGTTAGTTTGGGTTAGCCTTGGGTTAGTTTTGGTTAGTTCTTGTTGAATGAGCCCCCGTAACGAGCAAAGGGTCATGCAAAGCTACCATACATAATACCCCGGGATAGGGTTTGAAGCTTTAAATAAAACGGCCGGGGTCTGTACCTAGACTCTTGTATCGCCGCGCCGCGCCGGCACGTTTTTAGCGTTGGGTGAAAGGCTGGCTAAGGCGGCGGTTACATTGGATAAGAATTCGTACGAAAATTTGTTCGTAAGAATTCGTACGAATCAGTTATGACGAATTCTTACGACGGGGGTGGTTACACTGCTCGGTTTCATTCATACGAATACAGTACGAATATTAACTTATTATAAAGTGATAATGGATTCTATCTCAGAGTGTCATTTTTTGGGAACATCACCATTATTGAGATATCTTTCATTGAAAAAATAGAAGCACATGGGTTGATTTGTGTGGAATTTCACTTACTTTCAAACATGAAAACAATTTGTAAAATGTACCTAAGTAATAGTTATTTCATGTTAAACATAAAAATTGTTGTTAAATAAATATATTTTTTACTTATTTTTTGCTAAACATTAAAACTTGTTATTGAATAAATATATGTTAGCACCCAAATGGAAATACCTAGGTACCTCCTAGTTTAATTCCAGCTGCTACTTTCCATAATTTTTTATTTAAATCTCTATATACTGGTATTGTTTACTTTTCTGATCCTATAGGGATCTTAATTCGTGGACCAAAGTAATCAGTACTTTGCAATCCATGTCACTTAAAGCCCAACGAATTCTGTTAGTCGTACGAACAACTACCCAAAAAACAAAATATTTTGGTCGCATTGAAAACACGTACGAACTCGCACGAATTAGTAAGATATAATCGTAACACAACATGTCAATATACGCATTTGTTTCCTTCCGACGACTTCTTACGAATTCGCATGAATTCGTACGAGCAGATTTTCGTACGTATTCTTATCCAATGTAACCGCCGCCTAATACATCTTCATCATTTGGTTCGGTTTACTTTATTACTTTAATACAAACATGAAGATTTTGCAGAGCATATTAAAAGCGCATTATTCTTAAAAAATTGTGAAGAATCCGATTAATGGCTTAGTTTGGGTTGGAAACTCATATAGACGTTTGTTGGAAACTCATACAGACGTTGGAAAGGATAAGGCGGCGGTTACATTGGATAAGAATTCGTACGAAAATTTGCTCGTACAAATTCATGCGAATTCGTAAGAAGTGGTCGGAAGGAAACAAATGCATATATTGACATATTTGTGGTTATATTGCTTACGATTATTTCTTACGAATTTGTGCGAGTTCGTACGTGTTTTCAATGCGACCAAAATATTTTGTTTTTTGGGTAGTTGTTCGTACGACTAACTGGATTCGCTGGGCTTTAAGTGACATGGATTGCAAAGTCCTGATTACTTTGGCTCACGAACTAAGATCCCTATGGGATCAGAAAAGCAAACAATACCATAATAGAGAGTTACATAAAAAATTATGTAAAGTAGCGGCTGGAATTAAACTAGGAAGTAGGTATATCCATTTGGGTACTTACCATGTTTAGCAAAAAATAAGTACAAAATATATTTATTTAACAACAATTTTCATGTTTAACATAAAATAACTGTTATTTAGGTACATTTTACAAATTGTTTCCATGTTTGATAGTAAGTGAAATTCGACACAAATCAACCCATGTGCTTCTATTTTTTTCAATGAAAGATAATATCTGATGGTGATGTTCCCAAGAAATTAAACTCTGAGATAGAGTCCATTATCACTTTATAATAAGTTAATATTCGTACTGTATTCGTATAAATGAAACCGAGCAGTGTAACCACCCACGTCGTAAGAATTCGTCATTACTGATTCGTACGAATTCTTACGAATACATTTTCGTACGAATTCTTATCCAATGTAACCGCCGCCTAAGGGGGAAATTTTATTGCAAGGGCGGCCTACTACTATTTTAAACATACGTTTTTAAGAAACGAAAATTAAAAAAATGTCAGATCATACAATATTAATTTTAAGTCTTGCTGGTTTTTAGAATTTAATTGGTTATGTACTATGTAGTAGCACTGCGTTACAAAAATTATTTTGCTGGCCGTGTTTACTGTTTTCAAATAAACATTATGTTTGGTATAGGGACGGATTTACAGATTTTGTAAATATTACTAGACCGTTGCGTAAATACGGGGATTCTGGAGAACACAAAGGAGAGAATGCGGCGGTCGCGGTCTCGTCGCATCGCGCTCCGTTCTGGGCTGAACTGATCGCGGTCTGTACAAAATCATTCGCATTAGGCGATCGCGCACCCGTCACTTCGCGGTCCGTTCGGGGATGAGGTCCCCGAAAGTTAGTCGCATTTGGTACGCAACCCTGCATCTTTTTCTTAGCTCTACCATTTGAAGAGAACGAAAAGCGCCATTTCATTGCTTATTTCCAACCAGCAATTGTCTTTTCTTTGTTGGTTGGCATAGTTTTTATCAGCAGGATCATATAACTCGGAATATTTTTCTACTAATACGATAGGTTTCCATCTTCCATATTCATATTCCAGTACGGTGTAATGAACGCCGATTTACCCTAATCCTTTACTTACTGTATTTTTCGGCCGTTTCGTCAATCTTTGTTCATTAGCTGTAAACGGGTTCGCAGTACCAGTGTGTTGACACCCTAACTTCGACGTAAAATAATTTCCTTTACATATGGGCAACCACCCATATTCCGCTACCTAGTTGAAAACCACTTTATGCCTCTTACCAGCACTTACTTACTATTCTCAAGTATATTAAATATAATTAAATAAATATAAGCCACATCAATGATGTTTTTGGAATTGATAAAATAAGTGAAAGGGAGCTTTTTTATAGTGGCTAAATTTATTCGCTTAAAGTTGACCTCGTATCTACAGCGTCAGACAATCAGAACTGGCACATTAAATGAAAATGACACTGGTATTATTAATTAGACACTGTGAATTTTTTTCAGTGTAGCAACTTTCCTAAAATATTATATTTACCTAGCCAGTCAAAAAAATATGGAATAATAAAATAATTTCGGTCAGCGATATTCTTGTCTGCAGTGAATTAATTAAATAAAATGCGAAGTATTATAACATTAATTATTTAATGTGCTACTCTTGAAATTATCAAATACTACATTAAACGTCTCCCAATATGCTTACTATCGAAATGTAACACTCAATTGTTTTACCGAAACAATCCTGAAATTCTTGCCAACAGGCAACGCTACATGTTTTCGAATATACAGTAATTTTTTATGCTTTAAGAATTACATTTCTAGTCTAACTCGAGTACTGAAATGTTTTACTGAAACTCATGAATTTCTTGCACAAAGTCAACAATAAAGATTTTCAAATATACTAACAATTTTTATGTTTTAAGATTAGATTTACTGTCTAACTCGAATACTGAAATGTGATACTGAATTATTCATGAATTTCTTGAATACAGTCACCGATAAATGCTTTCAAATATACTAACAATTTTTATAACTAAACTTACAGTCTATCTCTAACGTGAACTCGGAACCTGTCGCCGTTGCTCCCTTTTCTTGGATTTGAACATCTTAACTCTCGATGAATGACAATGGTTCACACTTTTCTTTACTCTTCGAATCGTTGACATGAATTCAATTATTTATTTCGTTATTTCCACGAGCCGTTAAACTGAAAGGCACTACTCTCGGTTTGGTCACAACTAAGACCATATTATCGACTACAAAATTATTAATTTAACTTTTTAAACTTTTTAAATGAAATTCAACATAGCGACTCGCTACATCTGATATTTCTTATAACATTTTGAATTTGGCCATAGCGACCCACTGCAACTGGACTGGAGAATAAGACTGATTTTTCTTCGATATAATCATCCTTTTATAGCAGAAATTTTTACGCGTTTTGTTCCCCAGAAAAATCCAGAATCTCCGTTCACCCACGAAACGCGTGATATTTCGCAACTATCGAGGCGTGTCTACCTGGAATTTTTGCCTGCAGCAATTAGAACATTGGTGATGACGCAAGACGCTTCTTTTCCGCCGACAACGTCTCTTCGCGTTTTAACTGGGTTTTTTCCACTCTGGACCAAAATGAGGTCATTCAATTGCTTTTCACGGTAACGCTGCAAGGTTCACTCAGGTCCTCGACTTGGATGACGGAATTCTGGCAACGCCTATTGACCAATGGAGTTCTTTTTATCAAGATTTTCGGGGGAAACTGAAGAGTATCAACATTTGTTTGAATGTAAAAAAATATTTTTCATTTTTTATAAATAAAAAAACCATGCTAATTTCATGAGAAATAGTTTAATTTTATTATCCATTTAAAATTTTAAGTTTAAATACATTTGGATCAACTCTAAATAAGACAAATAGTCTTGCCCGTACGTCTTTGCCATATGTATGTTAAGCCTTTCGCGCCAAACTTTGCGCGTGGCTACGTCATGAGAGAGCAGCTGTCAGTGAAAAAATCCGCCCGATCTAACCATTCTCTCTTGTTGAATATCCTTGGGCGCAACCAACAAAAACTATCCCAAGGCATGCCCAAAATGAAGAAAAAAAAAACACTTTTTTACAAACATAACCTTAAAAAAGTCTTGCCACTGGCGGTGATCGAACCCGGAGCGGCGTATCTACGGAGGGCTATAGCTATAGCCCTCCGTAGGCGTATCAAAAGCGAAGCATCTAAAGGCCATCACAGACACTTGACATAACATCCTAGCATGTGGGGGTTTCGACCAATCACAGCCGATATATCGAACGCCATACAACTTTTGCATAAGAATTATCCGCAAGAATGAATAATTACGGAGGTTGTGCTATGCGCGGTCAATCAAACACTATTGTTTTAGTCATATGTCCGTTCGATATATCGGTTGTGATTGGTCGAAACCCTTGTGCCCTTGTGCTTTTATTCTATGGTGTTATGCGAAGTGTCTGTGATGTCCTTAACCACTAGACTTGCTGGCATGACATTCGCGTCTACCGACCGCAATTCTGAGCCTTCACGCATGCGTACGTGCTAACTCATATATTTTTCAAAGTTGTTTTTGCTTGATTTTGGGGGTTAGTTTTCCCCCGGAGCGAGCGAAGGACCATGCGTGAAGTGAAATATTAGAACGAAAAATCGGGCTGTAGGTAGACGCGAGTGCAACTGACGACATGGTTTATAATAATTGTTCGCTAGAGGCATTGTCTTTAAATGCTAGTTTCTAATGCTTAAAATATTTATATCATTTTAAAGGCAGTTCTCATTGCAGAATTTTATTTTTTGAGAACCAAATCACGAAAAGTTACGCAATTCCAGATACTTTTCATCACTTGCATCTAGCCGGACCGTGCATGATTCCGTCATTCGAACATAATGTTGCGCATGCGTATATTATATTTTTTATGATATTTTACTGCTGCTTCCCGATCGGATTTAAGTACCAATACTGCCTGTAAATATTTGCTTGTTGAATCGTTGTTGGAAAAGATTTAAGATTGGATTGTCGTACTGCACTTATTTATTTTTTTTTCTTGATTTTGGGCATGCCTTGGGTTAGTTCCTGTTCGTTGAGCCCCCTAGCGAGCGGAGGGCCCTGCGTGAAGTGAAATATTAGTTTAATGATAAAAAATTTGGGTTAAGAGCCGTATTATAGTGGGTATACATCAGCTTGCATGTGTTTCCGCGAATATTTTTCATTGCCCGACATTCAAAACATATTGGTGTTGTTACGCAAAGACGCATGCGCAACACCATGTTCGAATGATGGAATCTTGCACTGTCCGGTTAAATTCAAGTCTTTTCATCATGAAATAGGGCTTTGTGACACCAAGAGCAATGGTAAAAGAAGTCAAATTTGATATTTATAATTTCCCGTTTTTTCCTAGGTGTTACATTTTTACTAAATCTGGTACATTGAGATATTTAGTGCAGTATTATACCAAGAATCGTAAACTCTTTATGATTCTCGGTACAGTGCGTTATTTTTACTCTGTGGTCACTCTCGGGCTGGCAACACTGAAATGAAATGACTGCACTACTGGCACTCTGCTTCACTGAAGAAAACAATCAAATAAAACCAAACAAGTATGAATATGGATGGATGGCAGTTTCGCAGTTTGAAAATTTGTTAATTTATCAAGTTGAAAGTTAGAATAAAATTTTCGCATAAATGTTGGAATAAAGGAATAAAAGTATGTCCGATGTAGTGGAAACAAGAGTCAATGGCGATATTTTCGAGAGTCCTGTTAAATCCAGCAACAATGCCCAAGCTCAAGAACAAGAGGTGAAAGACTGCACAGAGTTTCTGAAAATAGCATATACAAAGTTCAGAAAATACAAGATTATTTTGGAAAGTATTGAAGAATGCATAGAAGATGACAATATTCTAGATCCTGAGTTAAGAACGAAGGTAAAGAATATATTATTAGGTGAGCAAGTGTCTCAAACGCGACTAAGTGAAGATACATTTGAAACAATTCTAGGAGTTCCATTGAGTGATACCAAGTTAACATACTCCGAGAGCAACAAACTACATAGTTGCTTAAGATCTAAGTTAGATAGCAAGTGCGCAGTGTTTAGAAGTAAATATCCATCATTTGACAAAGGTGTATGCACTTCGGGAAAAAGTGAATCCCCACTGGAATTAGCCCAAGATGATGTTGTACTTTTAGATTGCAGAAGTCGATTGGTGTCTGAACTAGAATCATATCTCAAAAACCAGATAGATTTGTTGGAACTACTTGAAGAATTGAAAAACATCAGATTGAAAACAGTGCCTGAAGTAACAGATCAGAAATATCAGGAATGTAATTTTAGAACTCATATAAACTATCTTAAATCACAATTAGCTAGGGAAAAATGTAGAATAGATGTTTTCATGGAAACAAACCATTCCTTAAAGGCATACACAGAGGTTATTAAGGACCTGAAAGAACAGCAAGATGAATTAATACAGGAAATAGACAAATTGAAGGAACTTAAGAAAAAGTATGCCGACACAACGTGTAAGGAATATGACGATATTCTTAACTCATACTTGCAATATAAATCTTCTTTGGAAAAGAAAAAACTTATGTATGAATTATATGGATAAAATCCTTTAGTTATTGGATGTTAAGCATGCTTGTATATATTTAAAATGCTATAAATATTTGTTGTAAAATTTTCAAATACATTTTTGTAGATTATTTATTTGGATTTTTACTAAAAAAAAATAGGTACTTACATTAAAAATTAGTTTAGAAAAGTACCTAATTGAAATATTCTTAATACATGACTGAATAAGCTTAAGATTTGTAGTTTTAGAATGCTTCCTTCAACAATATGGTGTAGGTCTTGATAGTTGACATGAATATAGTGATAAATTTTAACGAGGAAGTTCTTGTTCATTGAAAATGTCGGGCATTCAGTCAGTGTGCCACTCACGTATGTTATACTTCGTTTTTTTTTTAAACGAGATTTTAATTTCTATAAACGATTAGGTAGGTATTTCCAAATTAATACTGTTTTGCATATATGTTGTTGGTGAACTAAACCTAACAGTCATTGACGTTATAGTACTATAACGTCAAAGCTAACAGTAAGTTTCAATAACCTTAAAGGACTTGGTTGCGTGATATACTAACAAAAAAAAAATCCAAATAAAAGGTGAGTGGCATGATTCTATTTAGGTGTTCCTGAAATAATTTTTATTTGACTATCATAGAAAAATTGACATTTACAAACAGCGTCGAATCCCCATTAGGCAGGGGCCTAGCACCCATTGAAAAGAGGGCCCACTCCACTGCATCAAAAATAGTTTTTATATATATTTTTTTGTTTCATTTTATTATTAAAGCTTTAAAATTACATCGACTAAATGTGTGAATATTTATATAGCTGCAATATCTAACTGATATTATACTGATTTGCTTCCATGTTGCATGTATGCACACTTCGATCAATTTTTATGTCTTCGACAAATGAATCATTTTGGTGAAGTGAAAACTAAAGTCTATTCAAATTTCATTTACGCCTGATGTAAACAAAAGCACATGCATGCCTGAATTGCACAGGTTCGTACTTTACTAAATAATTGAAAAAGTGTAACTAAAAATGCTGAAACTAATCTAAAAAGTAATAAATTGTCAATAACACAATAACTTCACCGTACGAAGTAGTATAAGCTTTTATTTCGAACAAACACTGTAATTACCACAAAGAATCAAGGGGGATTCTTTGTGGTAATTACTTTACACAAAACGTCTTTTGCAAGCAGGGGAATCACAGCGAAAACTGAATTCGACCCTGGTCAAAATAACTGGGCGAAGTGTCGAATGATTTATGACCGATTCACCAATAGGAACGCAAAACGGCCCGCTCTTGGCTGTTGTCGAGCACGTGCTGTTGTTTTCATGCGGCGTAAATGAAATTCGAATAGACTTTAGAATACCAATAAAATAATATCACTAGGAGAAAAATTTTACTTATGTATTTTTAGAATATGTTTTATTTGTTTTACTTATCTATGCAAATAAAAATGCCTGTATCTGTGATTGACCTTTAAAACATATAACATTTTAATTTCGAAAACTTCCCTTTATATTAACTAGCAACAAATACAGGGCGTTCCAATTAAAACGAAAGAAGCTACTTTTGGCATAAATCCATATTTCATAAAAACGCGCAGATCCGTCGATTTATCTTTTAAGGGTAAAACATTTTTCTAGGTCCCGCTCTCAAAGCGGGCTTAGGGCCTCAAAAGTTGTTGATGCAGCACTGTTTACAAACATTGTTTTCTGATTAGAAATGTTACATTTTGTTCACTTTCGCCATTGCTTTAGGCATTGTTTAAAGACAATGCTTTAGGTTTCTATGAAAATAAATTTTTATCAGTCCATGGCATTTTCAGTGCAAGCTACCATGATAACAAATCTTTATTTCTGTATACTGTCAGACACCAATTTTTACTTTTTAGAACGGTAGGTTGTGTTTACTAGTTCTAGTTTAGTATTTTAACACCTCGGAAAAAACCGTGTTTTTCCGTTTTTTTTCCAAGAAAAAAAACGACTTTTTTCTCTCTGAAGAAAAAACGATTTATTCCCGTTTTTTTTTCACAAGATCAAAGATAAAAGTCATCAATTATATTTTTGCCTATATTAAACGTATAAACAACATACAAACATAAAAAAAAATCTATCCTAACTAAACATTCTAGATTCTAATAAGTATTGTCTAAGTGATGACTGAAAAGTATTGTCGCATCATATTGGTGATGATGATATAATGCAGATTGTTTCAAACATTTTAAATCACTTGTAATTACGTAAATAAGTTGTTTTATTTTGTAGCTAACAAAACAGCAAAAAATGAAAAAATAATTTTTCCAAATTGATGTTTTTTTCTGAAAAAAACCGGTGTATTTCCTGATTTTTTGCCCGATTTCAAAAAGACCTGTTTTTTTTTTAAACACTAACTTGTTCTATAGAAAATGTGGTGAATTTAAATAAATGTTATTCACTGTATTAGAAGAAATTAACATAACTGCATTTGCATTTCTTATCAAAAAAAAAAAAAAAAAAAATACAGTAGCTTAAGCTTTATTGCGACTTTTCAGAAAAATGCTACCAAATAGGTTTTTTTTCTACCGCATATAGGTATATAGTATATTTAAACAGTATGGATATTAGATAAAATAAAATTAGTCTTAGGTATGGATAGTTTTACCGATGGACATGTTTGTGTTAACTCGCTCAGTCGCCATGACCGGCCATGGTAGGACGAGATTGGTAAACTCTCTACTGTTTGAGATGAGATACCTTTGTTTGAGTAAGGGTTACTCAACAACTCAAGCAACGGAGATACTTATACTATTTTTGGTATGGTTGTTTCTATTTTGGGCACATTTCTTGTCTTGTAGCTATAACAAACTTTTTGCAATGTTGTGAATTTGTTGCTTATACGTTTCACGTTATTTAGGTTTGTATTCTAGCAGCGCAAACGCGCCTGACATGTTATACACAATCCCCCTTAATATTTATCTATGACAATCTATGTACGCAATTTACTTACCCGGTAACTAAATTACTTACCGTCTTTATTCCGGTGGACATAACAAACATATAACATTATTACTTAGATTCCTTGTCTAAGCATTATTATATGCATAGTTGGGTTATAAGTTTCATGGCTCAGTGGCGCGGCGTGGAGCGCTCATGCCGAGGTAAACGTAGCACACAGACACTGGCGTCGCCCAAGGTTCATAAACCTCTCTATGAACCTTGACCGAAACCTCTCTATGAACCTTGGGCGTCGCCAATTCGGATTGTATGCCGGTGGCGATATTTCAGTTCGTAGTACACTAGTGAATGGCTGCGATTTAAAGACCTGCAATAGGCAAGTATATGGCCCTCTGGTCGCTTCGCTCGCTCCGAGGCTCAAGAAAAGGATACTAACCAAGTGCTAACCCGAGCCATACCCAAAAATCAAGGAAAAAACTGATTACTTTAAAAAAAAAAACAAAACCGATGGAATTTGAACCCGGGTCGCCGAAGTGAAGGCCAACCATGCAGACCTCTAGACCACATATCACACAAAAAGAATATCTGCTGACTTACAGACAACTGGTTGCATCGTGAACACATAGCTCACCTCACGTAGCTAGCCAATCACGCGCCTCTCATTCACAAGTTCAATATGAACTCAAATCTCGCAGGCGCGGCGGGTGAAATAACTGCAGCAGTGTCAGAGGTCTCGAACGCCGGGCCTCTTTTTAAAATGCGCCTGACCGATCGAGGTAGGAGCACCGATCTCCATATATGGATAAGCACAAACCGTTCTGCGTGTGTCTAAAAATCGTACCATTCATGGGGGAAAAAACCGGGTTCTGCCTCGGACAGAACTGAAAAGAGGATACTTTTACTCATGCGCACAAACACCGAGAAGCGACAGAACGAAATCAACTGATAAAGCTTTTACAGTTCGGTAATCAAAAATATTATCATTTCTCTCACCTTGCTTGTTGCTTGCGCTTGAAATAATTAATTTTTCTGTGTTTGCCGTATTGGGTTTTCGGTGTTTCGTTTCGTTCAGTTATTGAAGTTCGTACGTGTGTTTGAGTGGTTTATTTTATCGATTTAGTTGAAAATAACTAATTTACATTTGGACATCTAGTTTAGTTTATTATTATAATAGTTCGTTATAAGTGTATTTTGTTAGTGTATATGTTGGTGTAGACGTTAGGAATAGGATTTAAAGACAAAAGACCTTGAACTCCCTCAATTGGCTTGACATTGAAAATGGTTTCGAGTACCAGCGTTTTCTTTTTATTTATAAGATAGAGCATGGTCTTCAACCTTCATATTTGCAGGATTTTCCAAAAATAAATAGTGAAGTTCATAATTATCATACCAGGCATCACCACAATTTTCATATAAATGTGATTACAAAAACCTCCACCCCTTTTGGCTTGTTTGATAAGGGCTTGTCATTATATAACTTGCTACCTGTTGAAGTAAGGAATGGAACTTTAAACAAAACAAAAAAGTATTAAAAAAATATTTGTTAAATAAATTGAACTAGAACAATAGTTATTGTGGAGGAATAGGATGTTTTAAGGTTTCTTTTCCCCATAATAGAATCTTCCTGGTTGTTTGCTAATAAAATTTGTGTACAAGTATGGTTAAATATGTTAAAATTTCTTTAACTAAATTAGAACAATGGTTGTTATGAAGGAATAGATATTTTCTAGTATTTTTTATTTCATAATAAAATCTCGCTAGATGTATCTTACTAAAATTTAAATATGTTAAAGTTCTTTCAAGAGCAGTTAGACATGTGTATAGTCTTAAGAATTTTGTATCTTGGTACATACTACCTACATATTTTGTATTATTGGCTTTTTCCAAATAGACTACTACTACTACCTAATGTCAGTCAATGTAAATAAAACGTTTATATCATGATGTTTTGTTTTAATAAACCTTTCTTTGCCCCAACGTTATTTTAGCTATTCAATGCAACAAAAATTCATATTTTAAAAAACTAAAAAAAGGTGTATTTCTTGCCTACAGATTGTGGTATGTAATGTGTGAATGCAAAATACTTTAACATTACAAATCTCTTTTAAAAGTAGGATCTATTCAAGACTAACTTAAAGAGAAAGTAAAATTTAAGGCAAACACATATAATAAGGGTTTTATTAGGAGGTGCTTCGATTTTTTAATATTTTTGAATCAAAGGGATGATTTTAAAAAATATATATATTTGAAAATTTATAAGTTTCAGTGCTGCGCCAGATTTTACAGTATAAATCAGTCAAATTTTCTTGGTCATAAAATCATTTTGGGCAAACTAGTTAATATTTTTAACAAAAAAAATGCATGCTTTTCTTGAAAACGATATTCGACTTGATATCGAATCGAAGAAATATAGGTACACATTTCATTAGGGTCACTAAACTTGCACTTGTGCAGTTTACATCCTTGAGCCTGGGCCGAAGTGGCTCTATAACAATTCAAACCAAATTTAATCATTTGTGGAGCCAAAGGCAATCAATTCCAGGGTAAGAATGAATCCTCCACAACAATATAGAACATATTTACACATAAAGAATGTAAAAATTAGGTAGGTACCAAAATATTTGGTAGTATTTTTTTGCATACCTATCAATGGTTTATTCCTTAAACATAATTATATACTTACTTTCATATTTTTACATTTTTTAATTGGTTTTTGTGTCGCCCAGGGACGAGGAAAGAAATGGTTTTTATTTTTTTTTGTCTCCAAAACAAAGCAAGATTCGGAAAAAATAGCAAAAGTTGTATATTTTATCGGTTGGTCTATTCTATTTCTTTTAAAAACCAATAGCTTGCAATTTTTGTGTTAAATATATCATCTACCGGCTTGCTTTTACATTTTTGGTAATATATACAACGGCAAAAATATTTTTCCAAATTCTTAGAATCCGGACCTGTCGCTTATTCGCGGCCATGCGGTGATGAAGCACGTGGAATCGATCGATAACCTGCTAATTGAAACTGCGCAGTCTCAGATTTACCTTCTTTTCTTTACATCTGAAGGCGCATGAATCAGTATGATTTGGGATTTGGATCGCTTTGTGCTTATCCATATATGGAGATCGGTGGCCTGTGCTCTTTGATCTCAATACTTCAAGGGATTTGAGCTCACGTTGCCAGACCGTTCAGCTCGATTTCCCCAGTCGAACTTGAAAAATCCCTCAAATTAAGGACTTTTAAAAAAAAAATCCCCAAAATTTTTTTTTTGTTTTCGTAGAGTATGATATTTTATTCCTGGATTTTAATAATTTTTTGTGGCTAAAATATTTTCCCCATATCTCTAAAATATCCCCAAAATAGGCTCTGTTACAAATAAAGCCTCAAGAACTAGAAAATATTTAGTGCAAATGAAAGCTACTTTGTCCAGGAAATTTTTTATTTTTCAAATGAAAGAGAGAACTTATAACCAACAGTAAAAACAAGATAAAAAATTAAAAGGTGTGTGCTTAAGACCGTACGACAGGAGTGAAAACTCCAATAATGCGATATTAAAAGCTAAATAAAAATAAGAAAAAAAGTTTCTTGAAAGAAGGCTTCGGGTATCGAACTCGTTACCTCTAGCACCAAACTAAATTAAATTAATTAATAATAAATTAAATATTTTTATGCTACAACTATAGATGGCGTCAGCGCAGCTCGGACATAAAGATTAGTAAAATATATATTTTTTACATTTTATGATCAGAATAATTGGATTTTTGTGTTTTTATCTGATTTTGTGATTTAAGAGATCAGATTTGAGTCGAATCGCGTCAAACTGAAAATTCCCTGTTATTCCCTAGGTAAATATTGTTTCCCCAGTATAAATCCCAGAATAAAATATACCCGAAAAATACCCAAAAGAAAAAAAAATCCCCTAATTTTTGGGGGAAATCCCCTAATCTGGCAACCCTGTCAGTGTTGCCAACCATAAATCAGAAAGATCCGTAACAGAGTCCTCAAAATTTCCGTGTTTTTCAGTGTCCCTGAAATGCATCTTAAAAAAAGGTTACTGTAAACGTAAAATCAATTGTATATCGAAGAGTTAAGCTCTTAGAAGAAAGATGGCACTGAGTTGAAATGTTCAACTAGAAAATAAATAGAATATGACGTCATACACGCACCACTCCGGTTTTTTCATGGTGCAGTGTTGCCAGATTTTTTTTTCTAGTCGCCACATGAGACGCCAATGTCGCCAAATGAAAAGAAAAGTCGCCAGATTTTTTAACCGTGAATCTTATTGCAATATATGTAGGAAAAGTTAAATAAAAAATGTAAACTGAAAATTAAACGATATTTACTAGGAAAAACAAATTATAACGTTGGGAGAATTCGTGATATCCTGGTTTCTAGCCTAAAATTTGTAGGATTTCTCCAGCATGCTCAAGTTCCAATTCTAACAAATTTTCAGGAGTTTGATCGACATACATCTTTGAAGTAAATCTGGACACCATATCAGCACTTGGCTCAAATGTCCGACAACATAAATTATTAACAAATAAATGATATTTTATAAATAAAATAAAATTTAACATTTTTAACATCATTTTGTTTCTCAGTTTGGTTTTACAATGTTCATTATTGAAAAAAAAACCCTCTCAACCACAGCATTTGAACGCGGTAAACTAAACATTACAAAAGCAAACAGGCTAAGATCTTCAAACAATAAACCACCTGCGGCATTTTTTATTGTTTTGTTTTAAGTTTCTGCCAAAACCTCATAGAGACATCAGAAATTTTCCCTTCAAAAATTTTGTTCCAATTTTCACCATAGAATAGGCTAATTCTATTAGTATTGGTATCAAATCGAGTGTTCATAAACCGACCGCAAAATTCGCTATAAAACTGCGTTCACATGCCCTACATGAACATGAAATGAAGGATATTCAAAAAAATAAATAACACTAATTGCAGGCAAATGTTAGTCGCCTGCGGTTCAGTGCAAATCGCCCAATTGGCGACTTGCGATTTTTGCAAATTTAGAGTCGCCAGAGCGTTTTGAAAATCGCCCAATTTGTGATAAATCGCCCCATCTGGCAACACTGTCATGGTGGTAATTAAGATAAAATGATTCAATAGTTGCTTACCAGCTTACGACACTTAAAATGAGAAGCAGAGAAAGTCTTCTTATTTAATCCATTCGAAACAAGCATAGCTTCTTTTCACAAATAATCAACATAAGATAACCCGAAGACAATGCAGAATCCTTCTTCATCATTTTTAACATTGATTTGACTGGCTTAAATAGAGCACAATATATATTTTTTTCTACAGCCGCGCGCAAAATAACTAAATACTAAATTCAAATGAAATCGCAAAATCAACTAATGCCGTGGATCCTTATTTTGCGCTCTAGCGCGAACATGGAAAAGGAAATTCTCGCTTTTTCCGTCTAGTGTGCTGAATGGTCATGGAAACCGAAGATAAATAAATGACAGTCGTGCGTTTGTTACAGTTTGTTGCTGGCAATTCTGTTCTAAATATGCCCGAAGCCCGAACATAATATGTCAAAACTGACAGTCATTCGCAAATTTCAGAATAATTATAGAGAAAAATTGGATTTAATTTTAAAAAATACGGCTGTAGAAAAAGTTCTGTGTGTTTTTCGAGCGCAAAGTAAGATTGCCGTTTTCGAAAGATTACTGCGCGCCGGCAGAACAAATTTCAGGAGGGGGTTGGAGGTCAAGAAAAATAACCTGTAGATAGTTATTTCTAAATTTTAATGAGTTTGAAATGTATTTTTATACTATGCATTATTTTAATACTTTAGGCAACTGCCCCCTCCTACCGGCGCTAATGGTGAAATTACTTTTGCATTGAGCGTTTGACCCAAAGCCCAAAATTGTCAATGGTCGTCAATATTTCGAAATTCCGATTTATCATCTTGCATCTTTGAAACTACCGAGACCAGTTGATTGGCACATCTATTTTTAGGATTGAATAATATCTATATGAAATATCGATTAAATTTAAGCGAATTATATGAAAATGGACATATGACACATAAAAGTAATAACGTCAAATCTTCTGTAAAAAATCCGTGTTTTCATTGCACGGAACCCAATAAAATTCGTGTCCGTGTTCTAGTTTCAAAAATCCGTGAAAACATGGAAGTTTCCGTGTCGTTGGCAACACTGTTTCGGGTATAATATCCTTAGCGACAAAATTGACAGTTGAAAGTCGGGCATTTTGACAGGCTCTAAGTGTTAGTCCACATGCATACATGATCACGGATCCGTTGTGCCCACGTGACCAACAACATCCAATTGTGTATCAGGAGAGCGACTTGACTCCCCGTCAAGGTCAAAACGGATGAAACTTTGTTAATTTTAACTTTTTCGGTATACGTATCCGTTTGAGTGTAATGGTTGCAGCTGAGGGACAGGGAGAGATAATTTAAAAAAATTTAATTTTGCCAGTTGCCCTATGATAATGTCAATTTAATGTTTAGTTGATAAAATTAATGAAACTAAATACTTAATATAAAATGGAAGAATCTCCCTATAAATGTGGATACTGCGGTTGGATTATTATTATTCACTCTGTTTGTGAAAACTATTTGGAACATATCTGTTTTAAAAATCGGTTGATACCTAATAACAGTGTCATTAATATGGAAAAACATTGCAGATGACATTCTAAAATAATTTAAAAAATTAGACTTGTTATCTTCCAACTCTCGAAACAATATATTTCCACATCCATAAAGGTTTCGTGCTTCCTCAGTAAAAATTGGTCTTGTCCATATTGTCCTGAATATGGGGCCTAGAACTTTCTTCGTTAATTTTGCTAAATATGCTACATATCCAAATTTTTTCTTTTTTTTTTTTGTAATTGGATATTTCCCACACAGTTTTTCTCTTTAAATTCCTACACATAACACTAGCAGAGCTGCGGTACTGAGTACTCAAAGTACTTGAATTTAGTACTTAAGTAAAAAAAGTACTTTAAGTACTTTACTTTAAGTATTTGGAAAAAGTTGTTACTGATACTTATAGTGTAAGTGCCCAGCGACATAAAGTTGCATTTATGAATACTGTCTTGGAAATTTTTGTGTGGCTTAAATGCGGCTAGTCTACCACCTTTTCCCTTTATGAAAACTTTCGTAGTGGGGGCGTTTGCTTTCCAGTTTTTCCGAAAGCCGACCATTTCGCGTAGTGCAAAAAATTTATGGATACTGTTTTTATTTTTAATGTAATCGCGAGGCAAGTTTATGAAACGCGCGAAAAAAAAAGTGTCCGACAAAAATTTTGGGGCGTTAAGGGTGTCCGACAATTCAAACATATCCAATTCATGAGTTAAAAAAATTTATGAATAACGAGCTGATTTTTTCAGGATTACTTAATAAAAATATGTAGAAAATAAATATCCGATTGTCCGACAAATTACATTTTCCGATTTTCCAGTCCGACACGGGAAAATCATCGGTTTCACGAAGCCAAAAAATTTACGAATAACAATTTCTTCTTTCGATTTTTTGCTTTGAAATGAACTAGAGAACATAATGAATAAGTTGTCCGACAGTAAAACGTTACCTTATGCGTAAAAAAGAAGCAAAATGTTTTTTTGAATTTAGTCGTTGTACTAATTGGAGTGTGTATATTATATACAACCATTTTCAAATAACCGGCTAATTTTGTAAACATTGAATAAAAGGGAATATGTAAATACAATAAGCGCAGCTTATTCAATAACTAGCTACTCATCTCTATCGAAATCGGAAAGTTGGAGTGTCGGGCACTACGCATCCTGGCCATGGCCTGCGAACTGTTTATTTTATATTAGCGGTGGAACAACCAAGAGTATTACTATCAAAAATTAAGTAGATCTGCTGCTAAATTCAAGGAAGTAGTCTTTTATTTAGCAAATATTTATTTATGACTTTGTTCGTTTGCCTTGCTAAAAGATGGCTTTGCTTTCTATTTGCACTTTTTCACATTGCAAATACTTTTTGAGAATATTACTAGATAACGATTTCTTGAAATAAATAGATCTTCGCTATCTTCATGACGCAAGTTTTAGCAACGCAAATAAATAGCCTCTGTATTTTCCTTGTAATAATTTGCTACTATTTTTCACTAAGATCATTATCAGGTTCTCTACCATTATGAACAGTAAATTAAATAAATTAAAAGTGTCTGGTCTATTACTTCTTCCTTAAAAAAAAAATTAGTAGCCTTTTTTATAAAAAATATAGCTAATGAAAATTTGATACGATTGTGTCTCGACCTAATTTCAAGAAACTGCAGGAAGAAACTGACAATTTGTTATTATCAGGTTTCAAATAGATCAAATGGATTTTCAGTGTAGAAAACAGCAAACCAGCACAGTGAGCTCGTGCGCTATCGAATTTGACTGCTTATACATTTTAACATATTACAATGTAATAGTTCAAGCTGCTTGAAATAATTAATATCATTTTAGGTGGATATATAACATATGACCTAAGTTACTTATTTTGCCACATTTTTGTTTTTTATACAGGGTGTCTCAAAGTATGTTGAAAATCAAACATGCTTTTATTTGAAGATCCTATATTGTATTACATATTTTATAAAGTTTCCTCCATATTTAATTCCCTTTAATTTCAACTAAATTTTGGAATATGACTAAGTTTTTTTTTCCAAAGGGATTTCCAAAAAAGTAATAAAATACCAGAAGTGTCATTAAAAAAAAGTAAAATGTTTAACGATTTTCGAGACTACCTTTATAAAATTAAATGTAATTATTTGGTAACCTACTTATTTCAAAGAGCTTAGACAATATTGTATTATAACAGAAAAATCATCACCTTGTATAATCTTTGTCGAATTCGATAATTGCCGAGGCTGTTGTATAGCTGTTAAATCAAGTTATTTGTGATATTTAAGAAATTCAAATACTCGCGCCAAAACAGTACATCAGCGCCATCTTGTAGATAAAGAACGAAGTATTGATTTATGTCAAAAGCGTAGATTCCTTTTTGCTGCAAACGATTGTACTTGGCCCCACGTTGATAGATGTCGCAAGAATACGAACTTATTCTATTGTATGGAAGTGGGCATTCTATCCCCCTATATATATTTATCTATGCTGGCGGTGCCTTGAGCGCAGTGTTGCCGATTGTCACATAATTATCAGATTTTAACATAATTTTGCCAGCAGTAGCGTGCCGTGGGTATAAGGGCGGGAGGGGCGAGCTATTTCGAGGGCGCCGAATGATGAGCCATTTGCAGTTTGCATTAGGAGGCTGAGGCGGGTTAGATAGAGGGCGGGGGGGGCATTCGCCCCCCCTGGCCCCCTATACGGCACGCTACTGTTTGCCAGCAGTCTGATACAAAATTTGAAGATGGCATAATTATCAATTTTAACATAATTTTAACAGACAATTTATTCTGCCGATAATATAATTTGATATTTAATACAGTGGCTTTATACAAAAAGGTTCAGTAAGATTTCAAGTATTTAAAAGGCCTCATCTGGTATTCTCTAACTGTATGCCTAGTTTTTATTACTTCAAAATAGATAGAGCCACTATAACCACCGGTTCGAGTGGGAGACATCTAAAGGTGCGTACACCGATCTCCATATAAGATCGGTGGGTGCGTATCACCAAAGCCACTGTAGGATCGCCTCACCTTGTTTTCGGCGCCATCTCTTTGTTCATAGCGTAAGTGAAGGTAAAATTTAAAATTTTTAATAAACGGCGAATCGCAAACCATTTTTTTTAAGTATCCGCCCAAGTCCTCCGGCCTGACTGGGCTTGCGCGCGCATCATAAATACATTTCTGACAAATAGATGTCTTTATGGTCCAAGGAATTGCTTCCAGCGGGTCTCGTGGTGCAGTGGTTAGATGCTGGATTTGTGACACGGCGGCTCGGCTTCGAATCCAGCGGCAAGACCTGTTTTTTTTTGCGTGAAGTGAAAAAAATACAGATGTAATATTGTGATGCGCGCGCAAGCCCAGGACTCGTTAGGCGGGAGGGCTCGGCGGATGGTTCCAAAAAAACGAACCTCATGATGAATCAGAAGATATATTTTGCTGGTCCCGCCATCTTCAGGTTTTAACATAATTTACATCAAAATCTGATAATTTTGGCTTAGCCATCACATAATTTCAATTCATGCCAGCGGTAGGGTTGCCAACTCGCTTCTAAAGAAAATCGGGACAAACTTGCCCAAACCGCGGGACAAAGAGGCCAAATTCGGGACAAATTATTTTTAACTCAAAATGTAACAGAAACACAAATAGCGTCCCGCGACAGACAGCGGCGGGACGCGGGACATATGCCTCGAAAATCGGGACTTTCCGCGCACGGCGGGTGAGTTGGCAACCCTAGCCAGCGGCAACACTGCTTGAGCGGTTCAGTTTCACGGTCTCGTGATTTTTCAGGCAATGTAATGACACGAAGCGAGCTGAATTTAAAATGAATATTCACTTCAAAATCCACGACAAATTCTTCCGAAGCTACGGCTATTGCCCTAGAAAGACCGGAAATTTCGGATTTGTATACAATTTTACCATTTAAAATCGTTTTCAAACGGATTTTAGACGATAAAACATCGTATTTGAAATTAAACGAACTGCCAAAAGTATTATTCAGATGCCCAGACGTTTAGAAAAATATTAACTCATGGCCCTCTTCTAAAATTTCCACTTAACTTTCCCAAATCAAAGGATGCCGCCGCAAGATGAGTAGCTGGTTATTGAATAAGCTGTGTAATAAGTGGCAACGAAACAATCGAACATTTCTAGAAAAAATCGCGATACCTGTGGCCCGCTGCGCTGCCATGAATCCGCTGATCGTATGCATATATTTAATATATGATCGTATGTACCTTTTCGTACAAGTCGCGATCGGCATGCTCAAGTATGGCGACGACGCTCTCCATCATTAAAGCAACATCATTTTATGTGCCATGTTTTCTCTAATCCCTGCAGTAGTTTGAAAGTTTTAAAAAATTAATTGTTTTTTGTGTAATTCACTAAAAGATACACCTAATTTTAAGCAAAAAACAAAAGAAGTGAAAACATTTACGCCAGAAATATTTTGTTAGTCTAAATTATTTTTAAAATCAAGACTGTTTCACAACCACAAATATACTGATGTGATATTACCGCATTCTTCCGATGAAGAACTAATTGGGTATCATTCATTGTGCTACAAAGAATTCAGTATATAAAAAAAAATGTATTTGGTGGCTGAAAGGTCTTCATGCATTGAAAAACCTCTAAAAATGAAAAATAGAGGTAATTTTAGATTTTACTTTACTCATTACTTACAAAATAATATAAGTAAACAAATTTTTATTTCGTAAAGTAGCTCTTATTCCTAACGGCCTATATAAAGGACGGCAATAAATGGCGGTTCGCTGCCAACGACTAGCATGCCCTACTGAAGTTATCAGTAAATATATTGTTATTTTGGTATATATATATATACATGAAAATAAAGCTAACACTAATAAGTTATTGAATGTTTCTTGAGTAATATACTTACCTAGCAAACTTGATGTTATATTCGGCCATTTTTATTCACTTTTATAATTAAGTTAAACAAAAACCTGCAGCGCTGCGCAAGCAATACGGCGCGGAACTGTCAAATAAGATTGTCCCGAAATTCACTTATAGATGACGAGCCAAATTTGTCACCATTGGTGTGCGTAGGTATTTTAAAAGATGCCGTTCTATTAGTAGGGCGTCAGGGTTATCTGATGGGTTAACATGTGTTCACTGGTTCCGTTTATTTAATAAATGTATTAAATGTTCTTGGTGTTAATACACCAATTAATATTGTAAGATAAGGAAGGAAAAAAGGGGGAAACAAGAGTTCCCAAGAAGGAAAATGCAAAAGAATTATTGCGGCTCCAAACTCTAAAAGAATTTGGGAGCTACTAAATACACAACGTAATGGATGGGTCGAAATTGGTTTGTAAAAAATTGTACGATCACGTGTCTGACTGTCGACTTTCAGAAGGTACTGGGCGTCGGTAAGTTTCAATCAAGGTTTCAATACATATTATTAACTATTTACGCATTTCACAATCCATTTACAGTAGCTTATAAAACTTTATCACAATAAAATGAATACTTGAAAAATAATGCTGTTTAAAATTGTTGTTTTTTTGTCGGACTGCAGATTGGTCCCGACATATTTGTCGGACAGTTATACCATATGTCGAGTACTTGTTTCATATACATGATTCTTTTTTGTCCGACAGTTATTCGTAAATTTTTTGGCTTCGTGAAACCGATGATTTTCCAGTGTCGGACTGGAAAATCGGAAAATGTAATTTGTCGGACAATTGGATATTTATTTTCTACATATTTTTATCAAGTAATGCTGAAAAAATCAGCTCGTTATTCCTAAATTTTTTTAAGTCATGAATTGGATGTGTTTGAATTGTCGGACACCCTTAACGCCCCAAAATTTTTGTCGGACATTTTTTTTTTCGCGCGTTTCATAAACTTGCCTCGCGATTACATTAAAAATAAAAAGAGTATCCATAAATTTTTTGCACTACGCGAATTGGTCGGCTTTCGGAAGAACTGGAAAGCAAACGCCCCCACTACGAAAGTTTTCATAAAGGGAAAAGGTGGTAGACTAGCCGCAATTAAGCCACACAAAAATTTCCAAGACAGTATTCATAAATGCAACTTTATGTCGCTGGGCACTTACACTATTATCTTTTTAAGTGTTTGTCAAAATACTTATACTTAATACTTACATTTTACCATTAAAAACTTAAGTACCAAAAAGTACTTGAATATATTTCGAGTCCCTATAAGTACTTAAAGATATCAAGATGAGGTAGTTAAGTATTTTTTCACAATTAAATTAAAACACAAACATAAGTACTCTGCTAACGCTACTTAGAGGGCGACAACGCAAAAAGAAAAATTCGATTCGTGCCCGCTGCGAAATTCGCCGGGCTACACGCCCGTAACCTAGGGTTAAAACGATTAGTTTGAGATCGTTCTTCTCGTTACTGACATCATTTTATATTGTGAAGATTGTGATTTGTGATTGTTTTTGTGAAGAGTAAGCTGAGTTTAGCTGAGTAAGGAGTACCGAGTGCAAGGATATTCAGACTTGGGTGGTGTCCGAGGTAGAGTCTCGTAACAGAAAATGAAAACAAAGTATTCGACATAAATCATTCTCATTCCCGGTCACGTAATGATCCATTTTTTGACTTTGAAGATGAAGAAGAAGCACCAGAAACCATTTCTTTGTTATCTCCAATCTCCATCCTCCTCTCAAAAAATACCTAATTCCATTTCACTTAGTGAACTAGAAGTTTTAAAGTATCTTAATGACAAAAGAGTTAATTTAGAAACGCTAAATGATTACAAAATTCTTAAAATGGTTTTTATAAAATTCAATACCATGTATGCCATCTTCCACCTGTAGAGCGTCTTTTTTCTTATGCTCAGATAATAAATTCTCCGAGAAGACAAGCATTAAGTGATGGTAATTTTTAGAAATTAGTTTTTATTAAAGCCAATAAGTTATATTAACTTTATCATCATATTATTTAGATTTAGTACTTTTAGTAGTTACTAATTAAATACAATTAGATTATTAGTTAAGTTCTGAGTAATAAAACTTAAATATAGTGCTTTAAGTAAAAAATATGTATATTTAATACTTAATAACATAATTTAAGTTCTAAAATGTGTACTTAGGTACTTAAATATAGGCACCAAGTAGTAAATACTTAAATGTTAGTACTTGAAGTCTTAATACTTAAAAATATAGGTTAAGCAGTACTTACTTATTTTTTTCAAGTATCCCTTAAAAAACTTATACTTAGTACTGGTACTTATAGCGAATTTGAAAAATACTGGTACTTAATACTTCAGTACATTTTATGGGTACTTACAACAGCTCTGAACACTAGTAAGTAAAAGAGCGGTTTCTGAATTCATTTCTAAGGTAGGCAAAACTTACAAAACTAACTAGTAGCAGTAACTGTTATATACAATGCAAACTAAATTCAAATTGCTGCAAATCAAAAACTCGATGCGCATATCAAAACACATACGGATGCGTATCACGGAAGTTCCATGTGGATGGGCAAAATTCAACGTGTGCGTTTCACGTATACGGATATCCGTGATCACGTATGCATGTGGCCTAACACTAAGATCTAAACCGCACGAGATCAAAGAAAATGGTTTGCACATTCCTATCTTGGGTTTTCATAAGCTATCGAATTACAGTAACTTTGAATTTAACCCGAGGTTTAAAAGTTCCGGTTAATTTTATCCGCGGGTTAGTCATTATATAGTTTATGAAAATTTAAGATAGGAATATGCAAACCGTTTTCTTTGATCTCGTGCGGTTTAGATTTTAGAGCCTGTCAAAGTGTCAAAACGCCCGACTTTCAACTGTTAATATTTGGTAAAGAGCTAAAGATAGGTATATATTATACACGAAATATGTTTCGATTTTTCTAGAAAGTCCAAAAATGTAGTAATATATAGGGTGTTCAATTTAAAAAATTTAAAGTGTGTTTATATGTCAGAAAATTGCTAGTGTTTTGTTTTACATGTAACTTAGAAAAAAAACTTAGCCACCAACCCTACATTTTGTTTACCTTATTGACATCTTTAAAAACAAAAAAGTTACAGCGAATCAAAATGTTATCGAGATATTAAACGCATAGTACATTAATTTGACAACTCTTTTCTTCTAGTATAAAAAATTTGAAAAAAATCTGTTATTCTGATTTTTGAAAATTCATGTATCTACCAAATTTTCAATACATAGACGAAAATAAAAATGCTCCATGTTATAGGAATTTTATTGAAATACAGTTTTACAAAAGATAAAGAAAACAGTGTGTAAAAATAAAATTATAAAGGGAAAAATGTTATTTTATTATCAGTCTTTAGCTGAACATTTTTCTTACTTACATTACCATTGATATTAACACAAAAACAGGCAACACAAATTGCTTGACATAATATGAACTGCTGTTCAAACGAAAATCATAATTCGCCATAGAATATGTAGGTACAGGGTTTTACCTTATAATTTGCCATCCCTTTAGAAACTTTATTTAAAGAGACACAGAAAAAATGTTCAAATCAAAGTTTCAGGATTTTTCCTGAAAATTTTAAACAAACTGACAAAAAAAACAAATGACCGTCGGAAAAGAAGAAAATGTCGATTTTTTATTTTCTTTTAATGGAATGCCCTGTATATTATTACAGTTTTAAGATCTCCTTAGCCTCCACTTTTCAAAATATATAGTTTGCCTTATGATTGGACTAGTAGTCGTTTCTTTAGTTATTTCACTTTAAATAACTTAATCTAGTTAGCCGCGCCACATGCAATGCGGGAAACAGCATCATAACGGAGTAATTATTTACTGCCATATTATATCATAATGCTTTGTTTTCCTGCAAGAGGCGTGGCTAACTAGACTAAGTCATTTAAAGTGACAAGTCCAAACATAGGCAAACCAGAGCGGAGGCTAAGGAGATCTTAAAACCGTAACAATATACAGGGCATTCCATTAAAAAAAATCCACATTTCCTTGTTTTCCGAGTCATTTGTTTTTTTCGGTTCGTTTGTTTAAAACATTTTCTGTGTCTCTTTAAATAAAGTTTCTAAAGCGATGGAAATTATATTATTAATTATATTATATGTACCTACCTACACTTTACATATATCTAAAAAATTGGCACATATGTATAAAGTTCAAACCTCTACATTCAAACAAAACATAATAAGAACACAACGCTAAACCGCTTGCTTTTGCTACCTCACAAGCAGAATATTATATTAAAAAGCGCCATGTTGAAATGCTATACATAGTTGATAAAATCTTATTCAAAATTTTGGTGTTCATGTAGTCTGGTAGTCGAATCTACTCTATTATTTTTTTAAATTTACAACCTTTGTACAGGATTTCGAGTATATTCAGAGTCTATATACTTACCTAGATATACATATTAAAAACTATATATAAAAGCTGAAGGGGTTTTCATGAACCGTCAGGAATAAATAAGCGTCGGAGAGCGATCAAAAGTTGTTTTTTACATGGATGGCATGTATGTATGGTTTATTCACCGGCTAGTTCATTCATTTCCGATTCCGGGTGCTGGCAGGTTTGATATCATGATATCAATCTTTAAACTAACTGAGAAAAACCGCTCGAACACATCATAGTAGTTGCCTGTAATGCCATATCACTGGGCACTAAATAACCGCTGCATTAATCTTTTTCCGAAAGAATATAGATTATCTTGATCCAGTATTATCAGGAACTTTGGAAATGTGCTACGAAAGTGGATAACTGGATAAATGATCATTGAGTTATGAATTTACTTCTGAAATTAATGAAACACTACTTAAAATCCACTGGCTGTAGCCGGTTCATCTCTTCTTTATGGTCACGGTAGTCACAAACATCCGAATGCGATCGAGTATGTGAAAGCTAGAGGTGTCATATTCTTATGTCTGCCTTTACATATATTGCACGTATAGCAGCCCATCAAAATGTAATTTTTTTTTGGCTCCTGTGATGCATATTATAACCGCGATATGCCAAAGGTGATTGGTCTCCATCAGGTCAGCGGTATTTGCGCAAAAGCTCATGGAAATGCTGCATCAGTTAAAAATATTCAAGCGGAAAAATCTGACATCTGCCCTTTCAATCAGTTGCTACATATTCCACTACATGTTTTTGCTAAGTGAAGCGATAAAGAACGAAACTAAAATGGTTATCAGTGCTAATGATGCTGAGTCTCATAACACATGACTAATTAGAGCTGTCAGTTGAAGATATTACGATACATTCATCACCTACAAGTAGGGTCATCTATAATCAGTTTACGACATTGCATTTAATTCTTTAACTAAAACTCATTCCACTTCTGATGCTCGTGCCTTCCTCGTAGATCTTCGCCACTACAACCAGAATGGCAGAAAAGAAGGCTTTTACTGGCAGTCATTTTATGGTCGAAATTAATGTACAAACTGAAATTTAAAAAAATACGCACAAGTCTAAGAAACCGAAAATAAAAATCCCTTGCTGATGACGGTGATGGAGACGCGACGTGCGACGTTTCCTCTAACTACTTGAATGAACTATACAGTAGGCCACAATAAGAAGAACACTACATTTGTTGCCAATCATGCGTAAGATGACGCCATAGGATGTGTGCTGATGTAGAAGCAAAAAAAAAATAAAAAGCAAAAATGGCACTGTATTACAGTCTACTAGCCGGTTAATCAAAAAGTTAATTTTCCATCAAATCTTGTGAAAGGCATTGAGTTTATAAAGGTAAGCCTATCCCCTTGACTGACAGTTGATAAATTTTCCAGCAATGATCCACTAGCATCACAATAAACGAGATATCACATTAACATTAGGTACAATATAAAAAAGAACTGCATTGACTACAAACTAAGCTCTGGTATATGATCCACTGTTTTTCTGAAATAAAATTGAACCAGAAGCACTACTTAATTAATCTTACCAAATAGCAAGGCCACAAACAGTGGTGTTTGGTCTTGCCCAACCTTGTATATTCGGAATCAGTAACGAACGGACTACCCGATAAATGAACTATGAACACAGGATGATCCATTTAAAAATCAAAAGTTATTCTTTTGACTGCTTTGCGATGCTCATTAATTTTTTCTACTAAAAAATACTGGCGGTTCATGGACAACCCTAATAATTTAAGGTTTTTTTTATAGCTCTAAAAATAAAAGCTCTAGAGGTGCTTCAAAATATATGGAAACATCCTGTACTTATCTTGAGCAATGGCTCTCTCAACTATAAAACGACTTATAGAACTCATTTTTATATATTTCGCACAATGAAGAGGTAACAACAACCACTTTGTATGATTGTAATAAAACTGAATTACGCGGGAAAAAATCCCGATGTTGACAAATATAGGAAGATACTAACTGCATGGACTATCAATCAACTCATGTGAACCTACGCATTAAACTAAGCGATGGTATAATATGACAGTTTCCTAAATGAAATTGACACAGATAAGCACTAAATTAATCATTAAGTTAGAAAGAGAACGCTATAAAATAATGCGTTGGATCTTAGGGTATAGTTTTGTAATTTTTCTCAGTTAGATGCAAAGAT
>MU191917.1:0-28900 GCA_016904865.1 Pissodes strobi
TTTCTTTTATTAGAACCTATATTTTAATGGATTGAAGAGCCTAATAAATGCATAGGTTTTATAAGAATAATTGAAAAGTAGATTGTGCAATCTAATGCTATAATCAGTATAGGACACTAGTGCTAAAAAATTAAAAGTTGTATTCCAAATTACAGACATAATCCTGGTTTAAGTTTGGATTTGGAACTTATCCACAATAGCGAACAAGAATTTTTGCACTCGACTCGCAATTCGCTAACCATGATTAGGAGATGATTAAGCCTTGGTTCAAAACTGGATAAAAATTCGAAGACAGACCGAATATACCTATTTATTAGTTAAAATTTCTAGTTAGTGCTATTTGATTGTTATGTCTATTTAATCAAGCGTGAAGAAACCGGGCTTAATCTTCGGTTTAGGGGTAGGAATAAAGGAACCAGTTACCTGATTTGTTTCAAAAACAAAAACATATCTACTTTTTCACAATGTAACAAACAAATGGTAAATATGTAATTTTACTTAAAATGTATAATGTTTTTATTAACCCAAGAGAATAAAATTTGAAATATTCTAATAATTTATTTACCTCTTTTCACAAAAATCGTTTCCTTTTTCACTTCCTGCGTCAGAAATATCTATTAATATTATGTTGATGCCACTAAATTAAAGTTATCTGATTATTGCGTGTCGAAATCAAGAATACTAGGTACACATCTATAACAGATTCAAAACAAATTTTACTCGAGTAAAAACGAAGTTATAATAAATAAAGTTCCATGCCAATTAACACCCATAACAGATTTTATTATAGCCACCAATATGGCTGCTAAACACGCGATTTGGTAAGCCACATTTTAAAGAACATAATTGCAAGCTGACGTGTCTTTTACACACTTCGCTAGCCTTCGACTATTTAAAAGCTTTGCACAATTATTGAAGCTATTAGTGCATGAAGCTGTTAACTCACTTTTTCCAAGATTGCCGAAAATGGTATGCATGAAGGTGTTAACTCATTTTCTTTGCGTTTCTTTGCAGGTTAACTCAAGTTTTGTCTAACGTAGGAACAAGAAAGTGCTAGTTAATACTCTTGATAAGAAGGGCTTAACTGCTGAATTAGCGCCTTCTTTCAGTATAAACTAGTACGAAATTGTTTGATTTATAACATATGCATGTGTTGTTTTGGTGGTGTTGTACAGGGTGGCTCGAATTCGAGTCTATGTATAGGGATCTCGAAAACTGTAAGAGATACAGTGTCGATAAAATTAAGACAAAGTTGCACATTTAGGTGCCTAAGAATATGCCGTGTAAAAAATTTCAAAATTCCGAGAATTTCCGGAGATATCCGGAAAAAAAGGAGATTTTAAAAATCGGTTTATTTAAAAACGGATTTCAAATTGAATTTCACTTTTGCATTGCAACTTTTTCCGCTCTGTCCAGTTTGGAATATGACTATTGGTCTTCAAGGGGTCGTCGTCAACTTTCTTGTTTCAAATATAGTTTTTGCAGATGATATTGGTGTTCTTAATATAAACATGTGCTTTTATTTTTTTATATTCTTTCTCTAGTTTTTATTTTTTTTTTGTTTTAATTATTAGTTGTGCTTTGGGGTAATTTTGAATAGTTTAACTTACTTTTGAAATTTTTATAATCTATAAAATATTTTATTTTTTTGTGTTGTGTTGTTCAGTTAGTTTTATTGACAAATAAATGAAGTAGACATGGAAATTTTATGCAACATCAGACTAGGAAATTTTATGATATTACTAAGCTGTTCCCTTCTTAATGATGACCATAACAATAATATTATGGTCTTAGTTTTTTATTGGATCCGATGTTATATATAACGCCAGATAGTAGGTATTACTGAATTTCCTGCGCTAGTGCGATTGCCTAGACTTTAAAAAATTATAATTCATGTATAGTTATTATTATATAACATTTTGAATTACTTTATGCAAAGTTAGATCAATAAGATTCCCATTTTATTGGGAAGAATAATATTATTGATATGAATATTGCAAAATATTATACACTTTCCATCCTAGAGCTCAATAAGCACGATATCGTGTAGTACGTTTATTTACCATGCATTTTAATGCAGTTCTTCACGTGCCTTCGCGTATTCATAGCGGGGATTCCTTTTGAATTTTTATAAAAGTTTAAAATTTTTTTTTTAATTTATAATAAAATTTTCGATAGGTTTGTTTTTCCATCTAAGTATAGTATCACTTACTATTAATATGAATTGTTGATGTCCTATGTTAAATATATTTTTTCATTGATTAAAGATATTTTATCTTTGCACTGAGCAACTTGTTAGCATAATACTTCAGGACCACATTCTCGTAAAAAATAAACGAAGCTGTTTATTTTATAATTTCACTCTTTTTTGTTTTGATTAAAAATAAAGGCTCCACTTTTCCTCCTAACACAAAAACAAAATAAAATATTTTTATAGAATATCAGAATTTCAAAGTAACTTAAGCTATTCAAAATTACGCCAAAGCAAAACAAATAATAAAAAAAATATATATATAAAAAATAATATCAATATCATCTGAAAACCATGAAAAAAATTAAAGATCGCATTTAAAAAAGAAAAGTTGTTGATGACCGCTTGAATACGAAACGTCGGATGCGAGACTGGATACCACCACTAGATAGAGCGGCAATGCAAAAGTGCAATTTAATTTGAAACCTATTTTTAAACAAACCCAGGAAAAAAAGATAACGATTTTTTAAAATTCCGGGTTTTTCCGGATATCTCCGGAAATACTCGTAATTTTAAAACTTTCTAAACAGCATATTGTTAAGGTACGTATCCACCAAGCGCGCAAAATGATTGCGATTCTTTGCAAGTATTTGCAAACTCAGTATTTATTTGGTCGAAATGGATATCACGCGCATTAGCAAACGTTTGCAATCATTTGGTAGTGTTCCGAGCGATGTAGGTACATCAGAGGAATTTGTTGCTTGTGTGTGTGCTTTGCTTTTTTGGGTACACTTGTTTACGAATAATTGGCCGGTGGAGACGAACGTCAACAAAAGAATTGCAAACAATTACAAACGTTTGCTTCTAATGATTTTTTGGTGGATACGCACCTTTAGGCAAATAAATGCGCAACTTTGTCCTAATTTGACGGACACTGTATATAAGTAATGCAAGGATTTTAATAAATTTTGGTTTTGCAATAATCTGTAAGGTGGCGGTTACACAGGATAAGAATTCGTACTAAAATTTGTTCGTATTCCTACGAAGTTGCCGGAAGGAAACAATTGCGTATGTTGACATATTTGTGGATATATTGCTTACGATTATTTATTACAAATTCGAGCGAGTTCGTACGTGTTTTCAATTAGGGATGGGGCGTGACAGCAATTTTCAGTCACGGCAGTGATTTAGTGATCAGTGACCGTTCCCTAAAAAGCACGTTCTAAAAAACCCGTGACTCAGTCACGTCCGTGATTTTCATTTTTTCAACTATTGGAAATAATTAAATTCTCCTAAACGACAATTTAAAATATTATCGCCGTTTTCGTTTACCGACGGTTGATTCGTAGTACCATTGTATAAAAATAAATTATACAATGGTAGTACACATGTCGAAAATCCTTTAATAAAACAGTCGACAATCCTTTAATAAAAAAAATCGGACTACATTAAGCATTAACAAAGAGGAGCTGTTTTTTCGCTTCACGTCGGCATGCCATAAGCCAGCAGCCGGCATCGGCATCTGAGGCTAATCTAATAGTCAATAGTCTCAAAATAAATGTAAATAAACATAAACCGGTTTTAAAAAAATGCTTTATGAATTCTGGATAGTTCCTTTTTAGCGGGCTGAAGTGCCTGTTAAGGTGTGGTCTCGCTGGAGCGTTCGAACGCGGCGGCTGGCCGCCGCGATCGGCAGCTCCGGAGTGGTTTACTGCAATTTCTATATGTATGGTTTCGCTGGCGCGTCCGCGTCTGCGGCCGATCGCCGCGTTTGCGTTCGGACTGCTAGAGAGACCAGTCGAGACGCGAACGCTGGGCAATATGGCTCGGTTTTCGGCCACTGAGGACGAAGTTTTACTAGAGGATGTGCAAAAGTATCCGGCTTTATTAACTATTTAATTGGCTAGTACAGAAAATTTGTTTTAGGCTTCTTTAAGTCAACTTGTATAGCAGTCAAAACAAAATCAAACTGTTCACGATTCAAACGAAAATTTTTCCTAAATATTTTTTCATCTTCTTTTAAATGTTTGTCAATAAGTAAACTAAAATACCCGTCAGTAGTTCGTGTTTTGAAGATATTATGTACATTGCCCCTTTGTTGCAGCATTACTTCTCTTAACATCTGCTCTTCATCTTCCTCTTCCTCTATTAAAAGCTTGCAAATAACATTGTTAATGTTCATTGTCTACTTTGAAAAAATTAATTGGCGGTCTCAATATGAGTTACGAATATGAACTGAAATTAGTGCAACGCGCTCTATACAGACGCGCCAACGAAACCACCCTGCGGCGGAGATCGATAGATGCGGTCGATCGCGGCCGCCAGCCGTGGCGGCCGAACGCTCCAGCGAAAACACACCTTAATGTGTTTATAGTTTTTACTCTTTGTTATGAATGTTACGATTTTAGTAGTTTAGTTCTTAGTGGGGCACAGCATATAATCGTACAGAGTTGTGTTTTGCGTGCTGAAAATCAAGTTAAATTTTATTTTTAAAATGAGTTATAATTAGTGATGAGCGATACCGTGATTTTTAAATCACACTGTTAACTGATACCGTGATTTTTTTATATCAGTGATATTAAGGCGTGACGTGATCACGACTTTTCAATCTGTTACATCGCATGTGGCTAATATTTTTATGCAGCCTGTAGTCCCTGTAGTGACGTGACGTGACGAGTCATTTACTTAACCGCAGGGCGAAGCTACTACTTGCAGTGTTACCACAGCTCATTGTGTGTATAAGCTGTGGTGTTACTGTTTAACTGTTAGGTTTTGAATCTGTAGTTTGGATTATCGATTAGGGGTCAAGTAAAGAGACACATCATTAAACCGAAATAAAAAATAAAATATTTAATTCTTCAAAAGGTAAAATAATACATTTATATGATAAATATGGTATTTCCGTCCGTCTTAGTCTTATATTATTATGTTTCGTTATTTGTTATTTGCCATTTATAGGTAATATACCTAATAATGTACATTAAAAAAATATATGTTTTAAAAAATAAGAATAAAACTTTAAAACTTAAACTAAAACAGCTTAACTCTTAAATTCGTCTACTTACTTAGATTTTTAAATAAATTCACAAGCACAGGTCACACTTAATTTTATTTCTGCATCATATAGGCATTGGCATTCAAAAATAAAATTATTTGTGTTTTTTTCTCACTTAGTCTATTTCGTCGTTCCGTTAAGACTTGCCCTGCCTTAGAAAATAAGCGTTCGCAAGGCACTGATGTTGCCAAAGTACATAATTTTTCTTGAGCAATTTTAGATAAAAATGGAAGCATCTGCTTGTGTTCTTGCCACCACAAAAGAGAATTGTCTTGACGAGGCAAAACAGGCTCTTCGAGATATCTTTGCATCTCAATGATGGCACGTGACGTAGATGTACCTCTTGGTTGAGCTTCGGCAATGGTTTTATCAAAGGCATCCCAAATTGACATGTCATCGTCCAAGTCTCTATCTTGTTCAACAGGTACGGTCGCTGTCTCCAAAGTATTTTTTTGACAATCTCGGGATTCTTTTGTTATTCTCTCTGCTATTAGTGCTATTAATTTTTTTTTTACGTTTTCCGCGATGGAAGAATTCGAGAAAGCCAAGTGTTTAAATTTTGGGTCAAGGAAAGTACTTATCCCTAATGTGTTGCTCTTTTCCATATCACCAAGACGTTCCTGAAAGCCTGATTTAAGACGTTGCACTACGTTAGCTACTGGCGTTGATAACTGTTTTCTTGATAATTTTTCTAAGATATTTTTCAGTCCATTGCAAAGGGGTATTACTAAGGAAGCAGTGCAATACTTTTCTCCGCTTAGAGTTTTCGTCGCATCCTTGAACGGTTGTAAAACTTGACATAATTCTCTTAGAATATTCCACTCTGTAGATGTAAGTACAGGGAGTTCTTTCTCTATAACAGCCACAGTACTTTTAACAGCTTCCTCTAGTTGAATAAATCTTTCTAACATTTCAAACGTAGAGTTCCATCTGGTCGGTACTTCCAAGATTAATTTTAATGGATTATTTCCTAGATTTTCTTGATATTTTAAAAGTTTTTCGGTCGAAATGTTACTTCTTCTAAAGTGTGTTACTGTCTGGCGAACTTTCTCAATAATTTTGCGTATTTCATCATTTTTTAGCCCATCCTTAATTATTAAATTAATCGTATGTGCTACACATCCAATATGTTTCCATCCAATATTCTGTATGGCTTTTTGAATATTTGAAGCATTGTCTGATACTGCAAATATTACCTTATTTTCTATATTCCATTCTCTACACACTCTTTGCAGATCTGCAGCTAAATTTTCTGCCGTGTGTCGCATAACACAAGACGCACATTCCAGTAAAATAGAGTTTAGATTAAAGTTCTCATCAACAAAATGTGCTGTCACTCCAATGGAACTAACGGTGTTTATAGAAGTCCAAGCATCTGTGGTGATACAAAATGTCTTTCCACTATTTATTACTTGTTTAACCCTGTTTAAACATTCTTCATACATGGCAGGTAATAAAGTATTTGATACAACAAATCTGGATGGTAATTGGTATCCGGGATTTAAGGTTGATACGAACTCGTTGAATCCTTGGTCTTCCACGACAGAAAACGGTTGAAGATCTTTGATGAACAAATTCATTAGTTTCTTATCAATTTTATCCTTCGACCTAACAGAAATTTTTGTCGGTAGATAGCTTTCAACTTTTGCTTGCCGAAATTTACCTACAATTTGCAGATTTTTAGAAGTGCCTGGTGAGCTAACTTCTTCCGAATATTGAGGGTGTTGATTTTTTGAACTTGACGATGGAACCTCACCTACATTAGTGTCCTTATTTATGGCATCAACTTCTTGATTATCCTCATCCTGTAAACATAAACAAACAATCAGCTAAATCCCTAATGAAAACTGAGAAAACTGAAAAATAGAGTAAAGTAGGATAAATATCAATTACACTCTGTAATCACTCTTTTTCAAAGAAAAATAATATTAAAAAATACTCTGTATCTAGGTATTTCGGTTCTCTCAATATAAAGTTTAAAGTCAAACTATTATTTCTTTAATACACTTACCCTACTTCACGCTTTATTATTTTCAATTTATTTGTTTACTTACATTATTTTTATTGTCTGCTTTTGAGGGATTTGAAGTTAAAATTGTGACTGTAGGATGCTTATTCTTTAAATGTTTTTTTAAGTTTGACGTGGAGGTCTTATATGATAATTTTAATCTACACATATTAAAAGTCGCAATACTCTCATTTAACGACTCAAAAAACTTCCTTAATTCACTTTTCTTCTTTCTGTTTCTGTTCATTTTAAAAACAGGTAACGACTTTGAAGAAATCACGGCACGAAAAGATTACGTTACGAGAAAAATATCGTGAATCGCAATTGTTAAAATGGTAAATGAATAAGCCGAATAATAAGCAATTGTTTTTACAGCTAATAATGCATAAGGCACCATCTCGCATGCTACACCTGTTTCCCTTATGGTGTGAAGCGAAATGCGACCGTACGGTCTTTCGCTATTTTTCGGTACCAGTCGATAAATCACGACCTCGAGCCATCTCATCAAGACGCCACTAAAACTCACCGGATCCTGGCCTATCAGGTGATGGGTCCGACGGGACTCCGCCCACACGACGTCACACTTTGACTTTAGAGGTTAGCGGTAAAAACGTTTTTGTTTACATTTTGTCAAAATGTGTAATTTTAACGATTTCTTCGTGAATTTGCATTATTTATGAATAATTTTAGATAGTTACTTTCTAGAGACATATTTATTTAGTGTGTTTAAGTATTCTCCGAGAAATAGGACTCAAGGAAATACTATTACATCGAGAATAATTTAAGACTGTTTTGGTAAGTTCATTTCAATGTATAGATTATAGATTTGTTTTCAGATTTAATGCTATTAAAGTAATATTTCAAAATAATTTCAACTACTTACTTAAAAGTTTGTTCGAGTTAATTTATAGTAGGTAATAAGTCTACTAATAGTACTGTTTTTTCTCTGATTTGCAAGTACAAAGTGGATATAATCTCATATTCTTTAGTGCTTGCAGCGATACATAAAGATGGATATCTTGAAAAAATATGTCTTAGGCATACCTAGATCCATATAATATGAAACGAAGACTGTTCTGACAGAATTTCCACCCAGATTTTAATGTATTTAGACCATACAAAGAGACAGTCTCATACAAAAAGGGCATATAGGTACAATGGAGGAAATGAAAATAAGTATCGAAGCTTATAATCAGTCTGCTTGTGAAGAAAGCAGCCGTAGTCATTGATATCTTACATTTTAGAATCTATATATACTTGGAAAGGTAACTAATATTATAATTTATATTTATACATAATCAGAAAATATTTTTGTTACACCTATGTGCTTTGACGAGTTAATTTTTGTATGTATTCTTAAGTAGAATGTATGTATACAGTATTAATTTATTTCAGGATATGCACTTACAGAGATGATATAACCCATAGAACCATCCATAGCAGCACAAATAAATTTTACAAGTGGGAAAAAAACATTTAAAATTCCTGATTTTCACAGAGACAAGGCTGACGAGGAGGAGTCGGGATGGTCCCGGCTATTTGTCTCTGATTTTTTATAATAAGCTTCCCCAAGTTGTCAGGGAACTCCCCTTGCAGCATTCAAGAGGACAGTAAAAAAGTTTCTTATCAGCAGGGCTTTCTATAGCATTGACGAATATTTTAATTTTAATGTGTCATATTTTTCAACTTTATTGTCTAATTTTTGTACTTGGTCCAGTCCAGTTATGTTATGCTAGTTATATATTTTACTTGTTCCCAAATTTTAACTCTTTTAAATGTTTGTCAACTGATTTAGTTGTAAGTTTTAGTAATTTTTCTTTTTACTGACGTGTGTAAATACTCTTTTGTATTTTGGCACTAATAAATAAATGAAATCAAAATGTCCCTCCAGAAAGAAGCATTCTTTTGCAAGATCTGAGATTATTTATAACTTGCATGAAGAGAAATTATTTTTATATAGGTGTACTTTCTTTAATATTGTTAAGAAACTATTTATTTTTGTAAGACTTGATACTTGATTTTTTCATATTATTATGTAATAAAACATCTATTGTGATTAAATATTGTTAATTATTTTCTTTATTATTTTGACATCAAATAATTATGCACTATAATAAGCATTTACCCATAACATTCTTTTAATGAATGGAATGATAATCTAGAGAATATCATTATTGTTTCATGCATATTTTACATGGCACATAGGTGTGGCATAAAATATACCTACCTAGGTAAATCATTATGGAAAAAATACACTAGATATTTTGAAAATCCAAATTTAATTTAAGAAATCTGCAGTTTTGATTACAGCTCGTAAGAAGAAACTTACGAGTGATATTATATCGAATTATCACATATTTTTTAAAATAAGAAAAGTACAATATTTACTTAAAAACTATAAATGTACCTAATTATAAGTCTCTCTACAGTATTACCATTTAGAATCTATACACAATAATATGTTAAAACTGCATACATTTGTTTTAAAAGCTATCTACGGTTCTTTCTCTGTGGCGGAAAATAATCTTGCTTCTCCATTTTCCTTTTGTTAGTGGTTGCTTTGTCTACTTGCTCCATTATTGTACCAAATTGTTTCATGCACCTTAAAATAAATATAAAATGTCATTTTATAAAAAATATATAACAACTTGTTGACAATGCAACGTACTTAACATACGTCTCATCATTCAGGAATCTCAAAAAGTTTGAAACTGATTCGATTTCAATATCCCTCTTCATTCTTTTATCTACTGGTGCTGTGCATTGACTTTCACATCTTTTTTCCCTGTTTTACCGCAGTCCTGTTCATTGCTTCTGCAATTTTGTCTGCTCTTCCTCGTCTCTGTGAAAAACAAGAATTTCAAATGTTTTTTTCCCACTTGTAACATTTATTTGTGCTGCTGTGGATGGTTCTATGGGTTATAATATCTCTGTAAGTGCATATCCTGAAAGTATTAATTTACTGTATGAAATACAAAATGCAAGAATACATACAAAAATTACCTCGTCAGAGCACATAGGTGTAACAAAAATATTTTCTGATTATGTATAAGTATAAATTATAACAATGTTAGTTACCTTTCCAAGAATGTATAGATACTAAAATGTAAGATGTCAATGACTACAGCTGCTTTCCTCACAAGCATACCGAGTATAAGCTTCGATACTTGCTTTCATTTCCTCCACTGTACCTATATGCCCTCTTTGTATGGTCTAAATACATTACAATCCGAGTGGATATTCTATCAGAACAGTCTTCGTTTGATATTATATGGATCTAGGTATGCCCAAGACATATTATTTCAAGATATCCATCTTTATGTCTTGCTTCAAGCACTAAAGAATATAAGATTATATCCACTTTGTACCTGCAAATTAGAAAAAAAAACAGTACTATTAGTAGACCTAATACTATAAATTAACTCGAACAAACTTTTAAGTAAATAGTTCAAATTATTTTGAAGTATTACTTTAATAGTATTAAATCTGAAAACAAATCTATAATCTACACATTAGAAATGAACTTACCAAAACAATCTTAAACTATTCTCGATGTAATAGTATTTCCTTGAGTTCTATTTCTCGGAGAATACTTGAACACACTAAATAAATATGTCTCTAGAAAGTAACTAGACTAAAAATATTCATAAATAATGCAAATTCAGGGAGAAATCGTTAAAATTAAACACCTTAGAGGTCTTGACAAAATGTAAACATCGGTGTTTTTTTACCGCTAACCTCTAAAAGTTAAACCAGCGAATATTAACTACGACAAGAAGGCCCACTCAATGGCAAGAGCGCGCTACAAAGGAATCGTCGTTTATTTTCTTCGTTGCCTGGTAACGATCGGCGAACTTCGCCGCACACAGGTTGAATTTAAACAAAAGCTGGCCATAAACCATATTTTCGTTTGCGGTATATTTAATCAAATTTATGACAAAATTATAGCACTCTAATACTCTATTTGGCTTTGGAAAAACACAATTGATATCTTCTGAATTGTTTGCAGCGCCCTGTCAAACTTACGTTATGGTTTTTTTATTATTATCACCAAATAAATATTTTGATAAAGTTTGTATTCAACTGGCTGTTTCAAAAATCTGTTAACGTTTTTAATTAGTTATTATTGATAGCAATACTCAAGGTACAATGTAATAACTAATATTTAAAAGATTTTGATTTTGTGTTAACCATATTTCCGAATACCAATATTCTGACAAAAGACATCAAGAAGAAAATGTTGCTCGAATTTGCCCTATCTTTTAATATTTAATTAAATTTTGTTGTTTTGGGTGATTTTAAAATTGGTTAAAGGTTTCGCACAATATTTTTACTGTATATTTCATTCCTATTTTGTAATACAACACAACTAAAAAATAGCGATATTATCTTATATAGAATATTGACTTGACTATAGAATTTAGGCGTGAAAATTAATGTGACAAAAGGATGATCTGGTCCATGGCCGCCGTCAAAGGTCGCCTGCCAACATGATTGTTTTATTTGTATCATGGCCTGCCGATATTCTGCTAGTGTTCTCGCGGTGAAGGAGACACACCGTTGACATACCGCCGCGGAGAGTGATCTTTCTTATCATATAATTTTGCCCAAATACATAATAAAAAGATAAAGACTGATGTAGTATACTGCTAACGTGCTAAAACTCCGTTGAGGTTATGTGTTGGTGTTATACCTAATTGTGCAACAACTGAAGCCAGATTATCAGAAAATGGCCCGTCGAAATGAGGATCCCTTATTGGCTAAATTTGTAACGTGCGCAGTTTTCCCGGCTGCTGTCTTGTTTGAGCATTTACGTTTCTCTGTTTTTTTTGCTTCATATGTTGTACTGAAAGTATTTTCAAATGTCATTTAAATTACCCTTAACGCAACGCATTATTAAATAGGAATTTTAAAAGCTATATCTGTTGTAAAGTCATCGGTACGGGTGGGCAAGAAATTGAATAATCGATTAAACGCTTAATATTTTAGCAAATAACTGAATAATCGATATAATCGATTATCGATATTTTCTGAAATATTAATCGATAAGTCGATTAATCGGTAATTTCTTAAAAGTGAATCGAATAATCGATTATTGTCGCCCACCCCTAATCCCATAATATTGTAGTAAGTGAAACCGAAGCTGAAATTTCGTAGAATCATTATTGCTGATGCAAGACTGATGTTATTATAAAAAGAGGTAATAAATACTTTGGCTGAATCAGCAGATAAAAATTTATAATTTAGTTTTGAACAACAGCTGCACTGATGCTTCTATATTTTTTACTAGTTTCGTCCCTATTAGATTAATTTTTAAAAATAGCGATATCTCTGAAATACATGTATGGCAAAATTGTAGGCCCTCATCAACGGGTTTCTGTCGTCCGCTTAACATTCATTTTGCTCGTGAGACTCCTGAATTAACCGTTGGAAAAACAAAATTTGGATCACCGAATTAAAAATTTAAAACCCTTTTTTTACAACGAAGGAGCCCTTAATTTTCAAAATCTTTTTTTAAAACGATTTAAGAACATACAAATGATTTTTATACATGATTTTTATCGTTAGTGATAATTGATACTCCCTATATATAAATATAGATGATGAGCAAAAAATTCAACAATTATTTGTCTAAAACACGATATATTAAACGTGTAATACTTAATAACTTTTAAGTCTTATTTCTGGTAAACCTTATTATGGCCAGATTTCCTAGAAATTCGACCAGTGTGCGCCGGGTCCAAAGGTCACATGCCAGTATCATGCTAGTTTTCGCGCGGGGAAGGAGACATACCGTTGACGTGCCGCCGCGGAGAGTGAATCTTCTTATCGTAGTTAATATTCGCTGGTTAAACTATCACGTCGCGTGGGCGGACCCATCACCCGATTGGCCAGGATCCGGTGAGTTTTAGTGGCGTCTATCTCATCACCCGAGGGGTAGGCGATAGCGCGACTGGTCCAGCACTATTTCTGTCCACACGTATCAAAAACTCGATTCGACCGTTCGGCGACTCCGTAAAGTCGTGATCACTTCACGGCTTGTGTAGACTTTTGGTAGCAGTTACGTTCTGTGATTTTTAGATATCAGTGATTAAATCACAGTTCGTGATATATCTCTCCTCACTAGTTATAATTTAAGTTCTAATCGTAAAAGTACAATGTGGCAGTTTTTTACCGCCATCAATGAAGTTCTTGCAAAATGTGACCTTTGTAAGAAAACTGTCTCGTATAGAACATCTATATCAAATTTAAAGAGACACATAATACAGATGCATCCTACAGTAAACACCAATGTAAAAGTAAATCTTCTTGAATCTGCTAAAATAGATAGTGCGAGCAGTCAATCAAATGATGGAGGTGATGCTAGTTCATCTGCAATTTCTAGAAATGAAAATATTCAGGACGATTTTCAGTAAGTAAATCATTTTTAACATTTTTCGATACTTGGTACCTATTTATTTATTTATTTATTTATATTACATCGTGTTCACCAAAATTCATCGAGTTTTGTTTTTCTTTCAGAAACCATCCACATCCAAGCAAGGAATCAATTTGGCAACGAGTTCTATACGTTTAGCGGTACATCTAACCCTAACAAAATAAGCGATTATATGGTTATTAGGCCTAAAATGACAATTGGTAGCAAGAAAAAAATCATTGAAGCATTTTTGGAAATATTCTATGTGGATCTGCAACCTTTTTCAATTGTAGAAGATGCAGGCATTCGAAAATTTGTAAAAGCTCTAAATCCTAGCTTTGAAATTCCATCAAGGAAAACTGTATCCAAAACTCTAATTCCTGCTGCGTACGCTAAATGTCTGGAAGATACTAAATTAGCTGTCAGCAAAATTAAATATGTTTGTTTAACCACCATCAAGACATCAAGAACTAACGAGAGTTATCTGGCAGTAACAGCTGATTTTAGAGATAATGATTTTTATTTAAAGAAAATGTTGCTAGACTGTTCTCATTTTTTCTTCCAGGCATACTGCGGACAACTTGGCTACGTATGTAAGGAAGATAACAGACGAATGGGGTTTATCTGACAAAGTTCTGCTAGTTGTATCTGATAACGTGGCAAATATTACATGTTCAGTTAAAGATCGTTTGAAGTGGAAATACTGGGATTGCTTTGGCCATACCCTCAATTTGATAGTTAAGGATGCTCTTAAAGTAGTAGAATATCTCACCAAAAAAAGTTCTCAAGCAACCCAAAAGTTAATCAATTGTCAGAAGCAATCTGGTATTAATGAACCCAAAAAATTATTACAAGATGTTGTTACAAGGTTACATTCTACATGTTGGAGAGATTTGTGGACGTGGAACAGCATATCTGCTCGTTCGGTTCTAGGATTGCTAGATACACATTTGGTGGCGCTAACAATTGAAGAGTGGGCGGTTGTCAAAGAACTTCTTTTGCTTCTACGCCCATTTGAAAAAGCTACAAAGGCTTCCAGAGTATATTTCAGCCTCGCTTGTAATAGTCCTTACTAATGGTTTGTTGGGAGTGTAAAATACATTACAGGCAAAACCTTTGACAAAAATAGCCCAAGATGTTCTTCAGTGCCTCATAACTGGCATCAATACCAGGCTAGCAAATTTTGAGTATAGCGAGTGTCTGTCACTAAGTTCATTTCTGGGTTCGAGATTCAAAACCTTGGCATTTGATTCTCCTCAAGCAGCAGAAACAGCAAAGTATCTCGTAATTAATTACGTCTGTACTTTAATTCAAAATGAACTTCAAAATAGCCGACCAATACCAATCCCAGATACACAAACGTCTTCTGCTGCTTACGAACACGAAGAAATTGAAGAAGGTGAATACTCAATATGGGGGGTTTTATCGAAAAAAGTTTCTAGAGAAGCGGATAAAGAAAAGGGAACAGCCAGATCTCGAGCTATTTTAGAAATCCAGAGGTATATGGAGGACGAAGTGCCGGATAGAAATACCGATCCTGTCGAATGGTGGAGAGACCGAAAATATCAATATCCTTTTTTTCTCACAGATACTGCAGCCAAATATGTGCTCTGTGGGTAGTTCAGTGACATGTGAGCGACTTTTTCAAAGACCGGTGTAATAATAGATGTAAAAAGATCAAGGCTTCGTGCGCATAAAGCTCAAGAACTATTATTTCTAGCTATAAACTATGGATTTTCAAGAAAAGCCTAGCCTAAATCTAGATAATACTTACTACTTTTATAGATTTATTTCATGGTCGTTTATTAGTAATAAGAACATATTAAAATAATTTTTATTTGAATGCTTTGTAATGCATTTATTTTTTACTTTTATATTACGTACCTTTGAAATACATTAATACATGTTACTTTGTTTTTTTTTTACTTAATAAAATTTTGGCAAATATTTTTTAACTACGTAGTGTCTGGCTGGACCGTGACTTGATCGTAGGTATATTTAAAAAGAACGTTTCAAGAACGGAAAACCGTTCCGAGTGTAGGCGCCGTGATAAATCACGGTACGTGAAATCACGATCCATCTCTATTTTCAATACGATCCAAATATTTTGTTTTTTGGGTTAGTTGTTCGTACGGCTAACTGAATTCGGTGGGTTTTAAGTTACATGCATTGCGAATTATTGATTACTTTGGTTCATCAAGGTAGATCCCTGTGCGATCAGAAAAGCAAACAATACCATAACAGAGAGTTAAACAAAAAACTATGGAAAGAAATAGCGACTGGAATTAAACTAGGAGGTAAGTATTTCCATCTCAATTGAATTAATTCATTCATTAATTCATTCAATAACAAGTTTTATGTTTAGCAAAAAATAACTACAAAATATATTTATTTAACAACAATTTTTATGTTTAACATAAAACAACTATTAATTTACAAATCGTTGTCATGTTTGAATGTATGTGAAATTCTGCACAAATCAACCCATTTGTTTCCATTTGTTCAGTGAAATTTATCTCAGTAATGGTGATGTTTCCCAAAAATAAAAGTTCTAAGATAGAATCCATTACCACTTTTTAATAAGTTAATATTCTTACTATATTCGTATAAATGAAACCGAGTAATGTAATCACCCACGTCGTAAGAATTTGTCATAATTGATTCTTACGAACAAATTTTCGTTCAAATTCTTATCCAATGTAACCGCCACCTAATAGGTGAAGATCGTGCAAGAACTAGTTTAATTATTAAGAGCTATGGCTGCTGCTAAAATAAGTGACCACGAAACAGAAAGCAATGAGAATCCAGATTCTGGATCAGACCACACCCCAGAATCTGATTTTACCTCGGATTTTACCGATGAAGAAAGACCTGAAATTTTTTGTAAGAGAAACGAGTGCCAGTTAGTTGTTAAAGAAGAGCCAAGAAAATGTCAAACCTAAATACGGTTCCTATTTTTAAAAACCAAGAACATGGCGTAATAAGACTTGGTATGTGTTTTTAGTAAGCATATTTCACATGATGTAAAAAATATCCGCTTTCTAAAACCAGAGGTTTAGTTATGTTCTTTTTTTTTGTGTAAGTAGGAACTTCTTGTTTTTAGAACAAGACAAAAGCAAACACAGAATGTTATTGACCGAAACGAACCTGTCCAAATTATAGAAAATGAGCTGAAGGAAAATAACGAAACCAAAGAATTTAAGGATCAACAGATTGTTGGTAATCAATTAAACAATGTTAATAACTCAAAATAGCTTATTCAAATGATTGAAAATGAGCTGGAAAGAAGACGAACAACAGATTACTGATAATATTTTTAAAATTAAAAATGTGTTGCTTGATAATAAAATTAAGCGATTTGTTACATTATTTTGGACATAAAACTTGTTCTGCTAAGGAAAGGTTTAATTTTTTTCAGAAAGGGAAGTAGAAATAAAAATATTCCTGAGGTAGGCGCTGAAGTCAACTGATGGCGCATAAGTGAAAAACATCAAGGAAGCTTCAAGCGCAACCACAGAATTGGAAAAGAAACATAAATATGTTGAAGAGAGGAGAAAAAGGAGAAACATACCGTCGTTTTACCTTCAAAACCTCGTAAGTCCAATTTTTTCGGAAAATGAGGTTTTAGCATAATTTGGCTAATATTATCAATTAAATTCTATATTTAAAACCTTTTAAGTCTATATATACTGTAGTGCCATCTATGAAAGTATTTTTAAAACATTATGACTTCACGATCTTACATTTAAAACCTCGTAAGTCAATTCAGCTAAATGAAAAGTACATTGAGGTTATTGTGCTAAACTGAGACATAGGAGGTTTAAACTACGTAGGTACTCAAAGTTTTTACTTCTCCTGTAAAATTTGGAAATATCAACATACGAGGTTTTTAAAGTAAACCGACGATACACTGACTATAAAAATAAATACGCCCGGGTCCCAGAAAAAAGCTCAGCAGTTAGAATACCACTTTGCACAGAAAAATGCAGACTAAAATGCAATAACAACTTTGCCGGTACTTATCGCAATACCTTATTTAATAAATAATATTCATTACCAACCACCAATGAAAAAAAACTTCTACCTCTTTGGTATATTTCAGATAATTTATAACTTTAGATGGAAAATCAAAACAAGTGTGCAAAAATGATTTTTTTAATTATTTAATGTCGGAAGAAAGAAACTAATGGGTAAATCCCTTTTCGGTAAGACAGAGGAAAAAGACTGGAAAAAATGGGTGTTAGTTCGTTGGCGCAGTTCTTTAACACGATGACAGGTATTCCGTCCTGTTCTGATGCCTTTTGCGTATCTAGTTCTTTAAGGATTTTACGAATATCACGGTGATGAAACTTGACTTTTGCCAGGTGATGAAACTTGACTTTTGAAGTTCGATATGGTGGGGAGAGCCTTGCCTTGGAGGACGTCTAAGGTAGAGTGCGATGAAAACATTTTGGAGGGCATGTTTGCTTTTTCCTTGGCTGTATGCCAAGATGCGCCGTGCGCCGTGATGCCACGTTCCTCTGTCAAATGTGGAAGAGAAGTTTTTGTAAAGTTATTACTTATTGCCTTTGCTACCGACCAGAAATTCTTGGAGCCACTGGGTCATTGCAAAATATTATTCCTGATCATTTGATTGTGTTTGTCTTTAGTTTCGTCGATCACACGTTTGCATTTGTTTCTGGCTTCAACAAAATAATTGCGATTTTCAGCAGTCTGATTTTGTTGCCAGTACTTGTAGGCTTGCTCTTTCTTCCCTACAGCTCTTTCGCATCTTTTGTCGAACCAGGGCTTTCCTTTTGGCGGTAACTTGATGGAATTTGGGACGTATGCTTTCATTCCTGAGGAGATTACTTGCGTAATCTCTTCGCAGCAGACTGACGGGTCGCAGACGTCGGCCAAGGAAAATCTAGGAAGAATTCCCTTAGATCATCCTAGTTTGCAGAATTGTAATGCCAAATTTTGCTAGGCAATGGTGTATCCTTCTGAAGAAGTGGCAATTCACACACCATTGTAATGAGTTTGTGGTCGGAAGTACCTAATGACAGACAAACTGTAATTATGTACTGGTCAGAATTGGTGGTTAGAAGAAGATCCAGGAGGGCGGCGAATTTGCCTCTCTCTGAGATTCGAGTTGATTCGTCTACAAGTTGAGTGAGCCAATGCTTCAGCTTCTCTAACTTCGTTGTCGGTCTTGTTGTGATATTTGAGCCAGGTGGTGTTGTGGGCATTAAAGAACCCCAGAACGATTATTTCTGAATTGGGGTGATCGACCTGTATTGAGTCAAAAGTGGTAGCTAATGTTGTAAAAAAGTTTTGGTAGGATCTATCGCTCGGAGGGCGATAGAGACAACATATAAACTTGGTTACTCCATTGGCCGTGAGCTTGAGCCACATGACGTCAAGGTTGTTCGGTTCGAGTATTTCCTCGCGGTGACATTAAAGGTCGCTTCGGGCAAAAAGACATATTCCGAACAATCTATGTGTAAGTCGTAACCAGGGTAGGGGCAGTTTACTGTTGTTGTAGAACATACTTGTGTTTCTGTAAGGGCTAGTATGTGTGGTCTATTTGCTTGTAGACGTTGGTGTATTGAACTTATGTTTGTATTTAGGCCTCTTATGTTGCAGAAATCTATTCTATATTGGTTCGGTATCTTTGCTGTCTGTGAAATGCGGAATGAAGGGCTCCCAGGGCCACCCAGCGCCCGGAGATCCGAATTGCAGGGGAGTTTTACTTCCAGAACATTTTGATCCTGGAAGCACCATCATGTCGATATATTCCTGAAGTACTGGTGGGGTGGTCTTTCAACGGACGATGCGAGTGGGCGTATGCATCTATCAACTAGGGCCGCTTCCACTGGAAGCATCGGCCTCAGACTCATGGTCCCTCAGACTCATGGTCATTGGTGGTCCCTAGTCTGACAGGGGTAAGAATGGGGTTTGTTGGGTCACTCCCCAACGATCAGCTCCAGACTTTGTACTTTGGTGTTCTCCAGCCTGGAGGAGGACGATGAGATTTGATGGGCCTCATCCCGTGGCAACTCGGAACGGCGGGGATGTCACTCCCTGTAATCAAACTGCTCTCACCAGTTTGACGCTCCTGTCTGCTAATACAATGCAGCCCATCTTGTCACAAACTGTCATTGATCAGCTCCAGACTTTGTACTTCGGTGCTCTCTAGCCTGGGGGGTGGACGATGGGAATGATGGGCCACATCCCGTGGCAACTCGGAATGGCGGGGGCGTCACTCCCCTTAATCAAACTGCTTTCACCAGTTTGATGTTCCTGTCATGAGAAATCGCAATTAAATTAAATGTAAATCAATTAATTATCATAACACTAGCAAGAAAACATTCTACACTCGAGATAATATCAGATATGATAATGAATAAAATAAATATCACTGATGAAAATATGACAGGAATAAATATGATACACAATAATAAATCCTAAAGCTGCTTATCGTTAAGCTCAATAAGCAAAAATTTTCAGTGCATTGAGTAAAAACGAGAAGTAACGGTAATAGGTACGATATAAGATAGCAAACGACCTACAGTCGTTTAACAGTAAGTTGCTTAATCAAAACGATAAATAGGTATGATGTAAGATAGCAAACGAGCTACAGCCGTTTAACAGTAAGTTCATTAAACAAACGATAAATAACGGTAATATGTACGATATAAGACAATAGAAGACCTATAGTCGTTTAACGATAAGCTCAGACATCAAATTTAAAAAGGCTAGAGCTTACTTGTAACTTGCAGACGTGGAATCCACCGGCGTTTCATCCTACCATGATCGCATCATCACCTTGACAAAAGCCGCTAAATGGAACCGGGAACTCTCATGGTCATGGTCGGCATAGAGAAGGCCGCTAGGCGGCTGGCGGATGTTTAGTCCGAAGGGAGGATATATTGTCTCACAACAACTATTGAATATAGACACATTAACATGTAACAAACCTTTTTTATAGGAAGAGTAACCACACTATTCATCAAGCACCGCTATTGGTAAATACGGTCAACAGTTTCAGAAAATACGCCTGGCAGTGTATTTGTCGATTAATCTCGCGACAAAATCAGACGCTAATTAGACCTGATGGTCGAAAATAACTACGATAATTTCAGATATTGTATATTGTAGACTGGTTCTTTCTCACCTCCTACACGCTTGTAGCATGCAGGAGAGAAGACCAAGTAACCCGTCAATTCCAAAAAGCATACCTACGACATCGGCATCCAAGGGGACGCGGACGCTCCGAACATCAGTCAGAGCTTATAGAGCGACTCGGAACAGCATTCCTTGAAACTGATGGATTGCACTCGAAAATAAGTTAGCGAGAGTATCGACAACACAAATCGACCAGTAAAAGGAAGAAATCGCACTACTGGATTTTGTAACATTCGCAACGCTACAATATATAGTTCATTTATCGGGTAGTCCGTTTGTTACAGATTCTGAATATAAATTTGGTTTGGTACCGCTAGCTTTAAAAAATAACTGTGCTATAAGATCAATATACTAGACCAACATATTATTTTATAGCGTTCTCTCTCTAATACATACATTAATATTATGTAATGGTTTTTTAGTTTTAAAGACGAACTATCCGAACAGTTAACCATATACCAAGGAAGACAAAAGGTAAAAGGAAGCCAACATTTTATAGTTTTTTGTCAACTTTGCGATGCTCGTTTATTTTTCTGATAAAAAATCTTGGCAAATCATGCAAATCACTACGACTACGACTCTTGCATTTAAACTTTATTTCTATCTGGTATAATAAAACGGTGTCAAAATATAAGGAACAAATCTTTATCTGGTAGCGTTAATTAAAATCCTTAAAAATTTTAATTTGGATATTTGGAATGCGACGACATTTACATTTTGTATTTAATTAAGTTTCATGCGAAAATAGTAAATTCTATGTTTTCGTTGATTTTGTTGACAACGATTGAATTGTCAAACAATATTTCGAAAGTGTCAAAATACCTTTTATTGATTTTTTCTTATTTTCCGTCCTAGTACTAAAATAAACAGTTTTACGCTCAAATATAATATATCATAATACATCTGTTATGACATGCCAGCAGATAAAAACGTTTTACGTGTACCAGCCTCTAATATATGTGTGGTATAAATTTCTTCAAGTTTCATCTTACCTTTACTGCATCAGAACCACTCTGATTAAGTAACCGAACTTCTTCTACTAATCTATGTTTAGGTTGTTCCATATTTCGACCAAAAAATAATGTGACAGGGCAAGATCAGAGCTTCTTTAGTTCTTTCCACTTAACTCTACAAAATTGTCAAATGTTTAAATTTCTTTATCTACTCACTACTGTGACATGTAACCCATGCATTTGGGAAATAATTTGGTTGGTTTTCCCATCAGCTTCCGACATAAATAATATATGTTCCTGCAATAGATTTAGGTAGCCTTGGTGGTTTAAAGTGAAGTGAAGATCAATGGTGAACTGATCAATACTATTCGATATGCTGACGACACCGTCATCTTGTGCGATAGTGTCCAGGGCCAAGAGTTGTTGGATTGTGTAAACACGACAGGACGGGAAATGGGTCTAAAAATGAATGTCACTAAAACAAAATTTATGATATTAAGATACCAACTAGTGCTGGCAACCGAATACGGTTTTTCGAATAGTCGGTTAACCGGTTTCGGATTATCCGCGGTTTTTCAAAAAACCGAAACCGGTTAACCGGATACTCGGTTAACCGATTACCCGATTTCTCGTTTAACCGAATAACCGGTTTCTCGGTTAACCGATTAATCGATTATTCGGTTATCTAGTTACATGGTACTGGGCCACCGGGTTCTCAAGTAATGGTACAAAAGATAGAAAGTAAAGTAAAAACTGGGTATTTGGAATCGTAACATACCACATACCTACTGGACGGTGATTATATTTGGAAATGCTTTTAGAGGGCGATTGAAAAATAATATCTACCTTTAATAGAATACCTTTATATTTATTTAAGTTTTAAAAAATTGTAATATTTTTTCTGCTCAAAATTTATATCGCTTGTAATTTGTAATAAACAATATTTTTAATTTAATTATTACCTTGGAGTTTATTTCAATAACGACCAAAAACTGGAATAAATTTGGTTCACTAGAATTTAATGATTGTGCCCTAATCGGCAGGGAAACTGAACTAATGGAAATATGCTTAAGAACAAATTATAAATTATGATTAGCCTATGATGACTGTGTATTAACCCAATAACCGGTTATCCGATTAACCGCCTATCCGATTAACCGGCTATCCGATTAACCGGTTATCCGGATACCCGGTTTTCACTATTATTCGAATACCCGGTTTTATCCGAAACCGGTTTTTAAGAAGACCGAATAACCGGTTTCAACTTTTCACGGTTTTTGCCAGCACTAATACCAACCGCACGCCAATGCTTCCCTACAGTTAGACCAATAAAACATTGCGAGAGTTACTGAATTCAAATGTCTGGGATGCTACATCACATAACAACTAGATCCAAGTAAAGAGATCAAGTGAAGAATTGAAGTAGCTCGCACAACTTTTCTGAGAATGAAATCATTCTTCTGTAACGACAAGCTAAAGCTAAAACTACGTCAAAGAATGATTAAATGTTATATTTGGTGTTGTTATATGTAGCTGAGACCTGGGCTCTGCAGGCTGATGCGATCAATCGACTAGAAGCGCTAGAGATGTGGTTGCATAGAAGAATGCTCTGAATACCCTGGACAGCTATGCAGATCAACGAAGCAGTGTCAAATAGAGCAAATGCCGTTCGTGAATTGTTTAAAACTATTAAGATAAGAAAGATATCATACCTGGAGCATGTTCTTAGAATGAAGGGTAAAATCGAGGGCCGTAGAGGAATTGGAAGGAGGCAGATGTCATCGCTAAAGAACATTCGCGATTGGATCGGATGTGCCAAACAACTATTTAAATTAGCTAAAAACCGCGAACAACTCGCCAATGTAACTGCCAACATAAGGGAGACCTGATATGGCACCGAAAAAGAAGGTGGTTTAAATTTCTTTTCAAAATATAGGTCTTTTAATTTGATTTCTATAAATCCAGCAGTGCAGGTACTTCCTCTAGATACTTAATAGTTTTTATTTTGTCTTGTTTCCTTGGGATCAGTGGTTCATGGTGGTTTTTATATTATAAATCATATTTCCAGGATCCCCTTTAAAAAACATTTGAAATCGTTCACCGAACTTCATTATTCGACTCTAAAGGTTGTAGTTTCGCAAATTAAAAGGGCTTATATTTATTTATTACCATTAAATCATGAGTCACTTGGTCTAGTAACTCTAAAATCATTTTCCATTGAATCTTCAATTAACTATTAAAGCAACCCCTGTTTTGTTTATTTCTTTAGCATGGCTTAGAAAGCTATGGTGATTTCAAAGATACTTTCCCAAAGTGATGCAAATAGAAAATTGGCCATCATTAGATCATCTATTCATGATTCTACTACATAGTAAATACAAATTTGCACTCCTTTAGTTGGTAGATCTAGAAATTGCAATCGTATACCTTGGTGAAATGAAGATTCGTATTTACTTCATTGGGCTCTTCCAGAATTTCTGTGCTCATCCATCGTTACCAAAAACCAAATCATTGAGATTTTGGAAACGTTCACTAAAATTAATTTAACTCTTCAATTTACAATAGAGCACGAAGATGTACAAAATTTGGAGTTCCTATATTTACTAATTATCAGACATTGTATTCGGACACTAACAGAGCAGATCGACTGAGTGTTCCTAACATTTCGAGAGCAGATTCGCTGCCAAGCAACGAATACAATATTGTGGCATCATGCCTTTTTCGGTGAGAAAACACGTCGGAAAAATGTAGTTTTCGTCCGATATATTTTTTAATATAACCTCAAATGACTTCCGTTTCGTCTTCGGTCGATCCAACACGCGTTTGTAGCGGCTTCTTTGTCGCCATTTTGGGTGAACACATGGCTATCATTCGGTGACCGTTGCTCCTCTCCGGATGTCTTAGCCAGAACACATTTCTGTCTGTGCCTGCAAAGGTTCAGCTTATAGCTACCACTTTACGCGCTCGACCCGAAGAAGCGACTTTATTTATAAACAAATTTGAGATTAATTGGATAATATGCCTTCTAACCTCTTATTGATAAATCCGAAAAATTAATCACCATTCATTCTGCAGGCGAATATTTCAAACGGTACAAAGCCATCCGGAGTTTGAGCATAGCGATATAAGTCGCTTATATTGCCTATTAAATCTAAGATATCGATTTTTAAGTGAAAGCAAAGAAAATTCTACTTAGATAGAATTTTCTTTGGTGAAACTAATAGAGCAAATAATTCTTGTATTTAATTAACTCGGCTCTTAATAAGAGAGAGTGAGAAAGCCTATCGAGACAAATTTTCTGTCTAAATCATGTTTCTTTTCCACTTTGTATAGGTGTTACAGCTAAATTCCCAGTGTAACAATTTTCTCGCCTGGCTGTAAGGTTACATGCACAAACTTTAGGGTTGCTAGTTTATTGTCAACGCTTTAATAGCGTCGTAAATTTTTTTGCCTCGGTCGCGCTGCTGAGGTGTGATGATACTGTGAAACTAAACGTATGGGGTGAACATAGTTTTCTGACGTCAAATTAAAAAATTCCACACTTCAAGCCTACGAGTATTTATTATATTACTACTCGTTTGCGTTAAGAATTAAGATCACATCTTTCTTGCGTTACTAAATTTACCAAAACTTATGTATTGTGAAAAAATAAAATAAAATTGACACATTTCGTGGTTAAAAAAAAAACTTTTTAAAAATATTTTTATATTAGGCGTCATTTCAAGCTCTTGGAGTTTCAGTTTTGAAAAGTCAATTCATATCGAACCCCTACCCCTGCAGCCTAAAATAGAACTCAATGCTGCAATTCATGTTTCTATATCAAGCTTGCTTGTAATAAGTGAATGGGCGAACTATTTAAGAAATGTATATATTAGTATAGATTGTATTGTAATACAAGTTGATCGCCAGTTGTATGTCACTTAATAACCTTCAAAATTATTTGCTAATAATTGATGTTTCGTTTGAGACTCGTTTTCCTTTTTTTGGTCATTCTCAGGAGTGGGTTGTTTCCTTTCTTATAAAATAGGAGGCAAGCCCTAGTGTTACTTACCGCTCCTGCGGCGTTGTTGCCGATGACACTTAAGAGTATGTCTGTATCATGGAAAATCGGCAGCTTGTTTTTAATAACGTAACAGAAAAATTATATTTATTAGAAAATAGAGCATGTCAAAATTACAAGATCAATCGACTTACCTGTAAGGAAGATCGATCGGAATTATCCGAGCATCTCCGCCATCCCTCATTACACTTTGTAGTATACAACTTTTTCCCAATCGGTACAATTTTTAAAGAAGTTATCTAAAAACATGGTGATTCAGCCGACCCTGGCTAGCCGCTCGAGCTCATGCATCGCCTTGATGCGTCATTACAATTTTGGTTCGTGAGATTTTTGATTACATTGCATTTGGGGTGATAGGGAGAAGGTAAAGACTGGGTGGGTTTGTAATGAGGGATGGCGGAGATGCTCGGCTAATTCCGATCGATCTTCCTTACAGGTAAGTCGATTGATCTTGTAATTATCCTTCGCATCTCCGCCATCCCTCATTACACTTTGTAGATGTTTAAAGTATTTGCGATGTAATCTACATTAACTGAAAACTGCGAGTTGTCTGTAGTCCTAGATTTGTAAGGCCCTTTTTATAAACTAAAATTCAAATTTATAACCATTAGATTTAATAACACACATCATGAAGATACATATATCATGTTTAACGCTTAACTGATATTAACCTTTTTTTAATACTATACCAATATTCTTATGTAATGTGATAACAAGTTGGTAAGTAAGTTATAATTGTAGCTTAATATTTATATGATTCCTTAGAGATTATGGTTCAATAAACAAGATGCCAATCCAGTGGGATTACCCACGCCAAGTTTTTTATAGAATTTCGAGAATACTTTTGATTTTTCTGTCGAGCCAGCTGTCTTCTGAATGGTTTGTAATGTAACTCCCATTCTTTGAGCTACTGAAGTTGCCCCGTGTCGCGTGCTGTGTGCCCCAAAGATTTCCGTGTTTATACTGCTGGCTTTTAGTATTAACTTGACCCATCTGCTAATGGTTTGACTGTTGTCTGGGTGATAGGGCTTTTTGTGAGCGAGTATTACATTTTGTTTGGTTTTGCTACTTGTGGTATCGATTGCATCTGCAAATGCAACGATCCATGAGCATATTTACAGTATCTGTGAATGCCGTAATTTCTGTTTTTGAACAAAAAAAAATAGGTATGTTCCCTAGCTGCAACTGCAATTGCAGACAGTGGAGGGTACGATCGATTGTATCTGCTAATACAACGAACTATTCACCTTTTATTCACTGGTAGCACCCTTTTTCCTTTTATGCGTTCTATGTAAGTCTCTAATAGTGTGACTATATATAGTTCAGGTTGATTAATAAAATAAGGTAATATCAAACTAGGTTGAAGCCTGTTTAAGCCACTTGCTTTTATTTTATCCGGGAATCTGATTTCAATTATGTATTCATATTTAACAATATTGTCTATTTTTACTTCCGGGTTGTCCGTGATTTGTGTGCCGTTATTAGTATTAAGAGTGTTACTAGCTTTAAAGTTAGATTTGTAGATTTAAGAATTCGTGAGGGTACATGCTCTTTTAGCGCTGTAGAACTGGGTAGGAATCCCAAGTAATTGAGTATTTTGATTTTGGGGGTCTTATGTTAAATGTTCCATTGAGAAAACTTTTTATAACCGCTTCGTCTTTTGTTTGAGTAGGATGACTCCGAAGACAATTGAATATTTAGGAGCTCAAGAATAAGTTTACGGTTTTATTATATATTTGTTGGCGCTTAGAAAAACAGAAATTCCCCTATTTATTGTAAGTATTTCCGTATTGTTTGAGGGCGCTATCTATCAATGAAGAAATAATCACTTTTATCGCTTCATTAGGTACGCTTTGTTATAGAATAGCTCTCCTGACAATGAGGAAGTTTCATCAATTTTTTTTTTTTTTTTTTTTTTTATTACTGCTGATTTCGATAGCCCATGAAAAATAAGTATATGTTTTTTCTTTTTTCCCTAAGCCGAAAAATGAGGCAGATACAACGCCTTGAGATGTGTTTATGACGTCATAATACACATGAATTGTTACGTCACACCATGCATGGTATATCTATATATACAAAACTAAAAACTGGTATAGCTCTTGTAACATTCATCTTTAGCGGAAATAAAAAAATACGTATCGATTTTATTTTATTTTTTTATTTTTTTTTTTTATTTTTTTTGAAGGTTCTATAGTTTGCAATAAAAAATAATAGTTTAACTTCTCAGGAAACTTGGTAATTTCCCTACAGCCAGAGAAATTTTCTTCCACAATGGTTGTTTCTCTCAGCAAGGAGATGTGAGTAAGTATTTTTCAGGGTAAAGATAATAGACTGTTCTGCCAGTAGGTCCCTTTTCTCTTGTATAAACCCCAAAGTGAGCATGGTTGAGGGGGAATAACTACGCTTTTTTTTATATAAAACCTAAATCTTGAAATGTTTATGTAATTTTATTTATACTTTTAAGCAATTCTCTTTTGAATTACCAATAACTAGCCAATTGTCTAAGTAGAGTACAGTTTTTATACCCTTTAATTTTACATATCTTACAACTGGTTTCAGTTTTGTGAAAAGATATGGAGCTGTACATAAACCAAATGAAACACAATTAAATTGGTATAGTACGTTGCAAAAAACGAATCTTAACAACTTTTTTTTGACTACTGTGCATAGGGATAAGGAAACATGCATCTTTAAAAGATCAGTTTTCCCCAAGAATGCGTATTTTGAAATTAAATTTTTTGCCGTCCTATGTAGTCTTCTACTTTGCTAACCGGAGTGGTGTCCTATTGAAAGGGATTTTATAATCCTGTACCCACTATATTATTGAACTGTTTACCTTTTTTCTCTGCTAATTTTGAACGTATAATTCTAGTTCAGACGGTTGGCTAATTAAATTATTAAAAGGGAGGGCTAAGGCACTAATCCCACGGACTATAGTTGTTTCTGTAATTGATACAGTAGTTGTCTTGGCAGGATTTAGTAATCTCTTCGAGATTTAATTTTGATGGTCTGAGGACATTGCAGTTGGCAGCTGGTGGATACTTC
>JAEQML010057246.1:0-32489 GCA_016904865.1 Pissodes strobi
GCACAAAATATTTGGGGGAGTGGAGCTACTAGTTTACATATACTTTGCTTATAATTTTCAACTATGTGAAGGCTTTATTTGATGCCCCGATATTGGTCAGAGAATCTTATACTGATTTACGAAATCTTTTTGATATTTATAATAAAAACCTTCGCAGTTTAAATGCATTAGGCCAGGCCACAGACCAGTGGTCAATACTTTTAATTTATTTAATTACCAGTAAGTTTGACAGTCGCACTAGGCGTGACTGGGAAACTTATAAACATCAAGACGACCTTCCAACGATGGAAGACGTGACAAAGTTTTTAAAAGAGAAATGCGAGCTACTTGAAAAGCTAGAAGTTGTTAAGAGTCCCAATGATCGATATAATAGATTTCAAAATAATAAGAAATTTAACTATACTAATGTACATTTGTCTAATATAGGAAATAAATTTTCATGTTTTTATTGCAAAGGCCCTCATTCAATTTTTAAATGTAAGTCTTTTGAAAAGCTCGAAATCAATAAGAGAAATAGCGAAACAAAGAGATTAAAGTTGTGTTTGAATTGTCTTAATCCAAGTCACAATGTACAAGAATGCCAGAAGAAAATGTAGAAAATGCTCAAAATATCAAAATTCACTTTTACACAATCATTGTGTATATTCAAACACGGTCGGTTTGCAGCATAATAGCATAGCCTAATAGTTTTCTTTAGGCTATGATAATAGGCCAATCGGCGAGCGCAATGACTACCCGCCAATCCCACCACGCGATCAGCTGGAGCTGGACTGCAACAAACAGGTAGGTGAAGGGTCGACATCGAAGACCCGCTGGAAGTAGGCGACAGCAAAGGAGGTAGCAGAGATTCGTCTAGGCAAGAAAGAGATGCCAATATTACGATAGCGACGCAGGCGTCAACAGTAGATGAATCGAATATGGCGAAGTACGCTTTGCTTTCAACGGCAGCAGATTACATAGAAAATAAGTACGGTGCTTTATATGAGGCCATTGTATTACGAGATCGTGGCTCTCAATCTAATTTTATTACGGAAAGTTTTTGCGACAAAGCAGGTCTAGAAAAGCAGAGAATTAATTACTCAATCTCTGGTATTGGTAACAGTGATTCACTTGTTGCGAAATTTAAAGCAAATATAATTTTGAAATCGTCCTCTAAAGGGTTCAAAACCAAGAACTTTAAACAAGACAGGATGGTTCGATCTGCCGAATTTTTTCACTGACAGCTGCTTTTTTGTGACGTAGCCACGCGCGAAATTTGGCGCGAAAGGCTTAACGTACATATGGCAAAGTCGTACGAGCAAGGCTATTTTTCTTGTTTAGAGTTTATAAAAAAGGGTTTAAACTCAAAATTTTAAATTGATAGTAAAACTAAACTATTACTTATGAAATTACCAAGGTTTTTTTTATTAATGAAGAATGGAAAATATTTTTTACAAGCTTTTTGATTTTGAATTCTAACAAACCTGGATAAGCCAAAAGTAAATAGAAGACGGGGGATTATTAAATCTTGTATGAAAAATATCCTTAAGAGTATGAATAACAGGAGCTTATTAGAGAAAAATAGACAACAATAAAATAAAATCTGACTACTCTTTTATACAGTGTGGGCCAAAAACGTATGCATATTTGGAAAAGCCTAATAATTGCTTCTCAGAAAATGTTATTCTATATGGAAGCTAGTGCATAAATAAAAATAATTTTAACCATACCAAAACTCAGATTAAGTATACACGGTGCGCAAAAAATAAAAATATTTTACTTTCTAAAACATATATTTTTTAAGACCGCAGATGTGAAACACAAGTGAGAAAGCTGTAAGTTTATCCATATGAGATACATGCTTCTTTCCTGTTCTGTGGATACCTGGACGATTTAGAAAAAGCTGGTACAAATCTTAAAACATTCTATTTTTGACACTATTAGTTTAATGGTCTACACTCTACACTGTATGAAAATTAAGGCATTGATTATATTAATTTCTCGAAAGGCACTAAATATTAGCATAGTATAAACAAACATATTAGTTAGTACCTTTCCGAAATAAACGATTCATATATACCTATTTCTATTATATTATTTGTAGCTAACGAAAATATCATATCCAAAGAGAAAAGTTGAACATTAAGTAGTTAAAAATTCCTTTTATTCTACAAACAAGTATATTTGTATCTATGTACATGTTTACTGATATTCAAAATAGTAATTTTCTTGTGTCATTCAGAGTTCGACAATCTATTCTCAAATTATGGAAAATAAAATTGAATTAAGAAAGCCTTAGTTCTATAACTTGTGTGTATTTACTAGTAAGTGAACTCATAATGCTAATAACATGAGGGCTTCTGAATGAAAAATCCTTAATATATGATTCGACACTGGCTTTTCCATAGTGTAGTAAGTGTAGCGATTGTTGTATGACATAATATATTTATGATATTCTAACGTGATAAGCAAGATCACAATCTAAGGAACTAAACAATCTATAAATAAGAATTACTTTCCAGTGTATGTTCGTAAACATACCTAATATTTTAAAAATATTGTTTAAAACCTAAATAGCCAAGTGATACACTGTGTAATAAAACCCTCAGTTTGACAATTTCTCTATAATATTAAGTAAAATATTATTATTCTTCCCAGACTTGCTTACATTTAAACATAATTTAAAGTCCTTCCTACCTTATTTAATAAAAAGTCAATGAAAACTACACTGAAAAATATTCATACAAAACAGGCACTCTGTTCCCTGCTTTAATCCTCAATTTATGGGATTTTCTTTAGGATCAAAGGAAAATATAATACATTTCAAGTTTCTCAATGTTCAGAGCACTAAAACACAACTAACTACCAATAGTTCTAAGATATTTGAAAATATGAGTAAAGAACTAAAAACAGAACCAAAACGTGGAGATTGCAATGCAAGCAATGGTGAAAATTATAGCAATTCGCGCGCAGCTACGTCACAAAAACGCCAATGAGGGTGAGAGAGCCGCGGGGCACGGGGCAGAAAAAAGTGAACATGTGTTTAAATGGGAAGGCGCCATCCTTTCATATTAGTTTATCATTCTTGGTTCAAAACACTAAAAGGAAAACAAGTTGTCTAATTTTACCTAAAATCACGCAACCTATGCCAATATGTTCATTTGATCCCAAGTTTTTAGATATTCCGCCCCATATAAAACTTGCCGATCCCCAGTTTATTGATATATTATGCGGTGTGGGAATATTCTACAACGTTTTGTTAATGAATCAGATTAAATTGCACAATAATCTAACCTTGCAATCTACAAAATTAGGTTAGATTCTTGGCGGTGAGATTAATTATCCTTCTATTGTAAATAACAGAATAATTTCTTGCTTATCGATTAACGACGAAATAAATAAAAATATTTCTCGATTTTGGGAAATAGAGGAATGTGGCAGTGTTGCCGAGGTTCACGATCTTTCCGAGACGCAATTTGTCGATAATTTTAAACGCCATAAAAGCGGGCGTTTCATTGTAAAAATCCCTTTTACGGACAAAATAAATCAGTTAGGCAATTCGAAAGCATTAGCGATTAAACGTTTTAATTTTTTGGAACGAAGGCTACTTAAGAATAATGAAATTAGACAGCAATATAATGATTTTTTATCGGAATACGAGGATTTAGGTCACATGACTCCTCTAAATGAGAGTATTGAAAGTCTTTCTGATGGCGACGCTTACTATTTGAATCATCACGAAGTCATAAAATCAACAAGTTTGACAACTCGCTTACGTGTTGTTAGAAAGCCCCCATTTATAATATGGGCTTTCTATAGGGCGAGACCAATCGGGACAAAAACTTCGTAACGGTACGTCGGATCGCTCTGAAACTTATACCTATCGATTTGTAATTGAAAAAAAAAAATTTGATTTTTTGTCTGTATGTGTGTATGTATGTGTGTGTATGTGATGAAATCGATTACAGTGTGATGTCCAGGCCAGGGTACCCGATTTAACTGAAGAAATGTAAAACTTTTAGTTAAATTTTAATCGTTCAAATGAAAAAATAAATAAATATTGGAAGTCATTTGCCCTAGGACTATAACTCCAAAAACCGATAGAAAATTCAAGTTCACTAGACACGGTTTTGCGCGCGGACTATTCCACCACTTAATTCGACATTCATGCAAGTTCCCTCGAAAATCTTGATAAAAAGAACTCCATTGGTCAATAGGCGTTGCCAGGAATTTTCGTCATCCAAGTCGAGGACCTGAGTGAACTTTGCAGTGTTACCTTGAAAGGCAATTGAATGACCTCATTTTGGTCCAGAGTGGAAAAAACCCAGTTAAAACGCAAAGAGACGTTGTCGGCGGAAAAGAAGCGTCTTGCGTCATCACCAATGTTCTAATTGCTGCAGGCAAAAATTCCAGGTATTTCTGGGAGAACGACACGCCTCGAAAGTTGCGAAATATCACGCGTTTCGTAGGTGGACGGAGATTCTGGATTTTTCTGGGGGACAAAACGTGTCGAAATTTTTGCTATAAAAGCACGATTATATCGAAGAAAAAGCAGTCTTATTCTCCAGTCCAGTTGCAGTGGGTCACTATGGCCAAATTCAAAATGTTATAAGAAATATCAGATGTAGCGAGCCGCTATGCTGAATTTAATTTAAATAGTTTAAAAGTTAAACTAATAATTTTGTCGTCGATAATATGGTCTTAGTTGTGACCAAACCGAGAGTAGTGCCTTTCAGTTTAAGGGCTCGTGGAAATAACGAAATAAATAATTGAATTCATGTCAACGATTCGAAAAGTAAAGAAAAGTAACGGGGCGAACCATCGTCATTCATCGAGAGTTAAGATGTTCAAATCCAAGAAAAGGGAGCAACGGCGACAGGTTCCGAGTTCACGTTAGAGATAGACTGTAAGTTTAGTTATAAAAATTGTTAGTATATTTGAAAGCATTTATCGGTGACTGTTTTCAAGAAATTCATGAATAATTCAGTATCACATTTCAGTATTCGAGTTAGACAGTAAATCTAATCTTAAAGCATAAAAATTGTTAGTATATTTGAAAATCTTTATTGTTGACTTTGTGCAAGAAATTCATGAGGTTCAGTAAAACATTTCAGTACTCGAGTTAGACTATAAATGTAATTCTTAAAGCATAAAAAATTACTGTATATTTGAAAACATGTAGCGTTGCCTGTTGGCAAGAATTTCAGGATTGTTTCGGTAAAAACAATTGAGTGTTAAATTTCGATAGTAAGCAAATTTAAATGATGAGGCAGAGTGCCTGTATATTGGGAAACGTTTAATGTAGTATTCGATAATTTCAAGAGTAGCCCATTAAATAATTATTGTTATAATACTTCGCATTTTATTTAATTAATTCACTGCAGACAAGAATATCGCTGACCGAAATTATTTTATTATTCCATATTTTTTGACTGGCTAGGAAAATATAATATTTTAGGAAAGTTGCTACACTGAAAAAATTCACAGTGTCTAATTAATAATACCAGTGTCATTTTCATTTATTGTGCTAGTTCTGATTCTCTGACGCTGTAGATACGAGGTCATATTAAAAATTTAAGCGAATAAATTTAGCCACTATAAAAAAGCTCCCTTTCACTTATTTTATCAATTTCAAAAACATCATTGATGTGGCTTATACTTAATTAATTATATTTAATATACCTGAGAATAGAAAGTAAGTACTGGTAAGAGGCATAAAGTGGTTTTCAACTAGGTAGCGGAATATGGGTGGTTGCCCAAATGTAAAGGAAATTATTTTACGTCGAACTTAGGGTGTCAACACACTGGTACTGCGAACCCGTTTACAGCTAATGAACAAAGATTGATGAAACGGCCGAAAAATACAGTAAGTAAAGGATTAGGGTAAATCGGCGTTCATTACAACAGGTCGCAATTTTGAAGATAACGACTTGAAATTTGGCATAGAGGTAGAGGTCCACAAACCCTCGGAACCTATTGATTTTGGTTACGATCGGTTAATATACAGGGTGTGAAAACAGGACAAGTTTCCGTTTTTTGGCATTTTTGGCATTAAACAAGGACCAACTTTTCTTTTTTTTTATGTCAAATGAAAGTATTCGGTAAAACACGTATTTTTGTTCCTTTGCTCTTTTGCTCTAATTGTTATACAGGGTGTGAAAACAGGAAAAGTTACGGTTTTTTGGCATTTACAGGTCGCAATTTTGAAGATAGCGACTTGAAATTTGGCATAGAGGTAGAGGTCCACAAACCCTCGAAGCCTGTTGATTTTGGTTACGATCGGTTAATATACAGGGTGTGAAAAAAGGACAAGTTTCCGTTTTTCGGCATTTTTGGCATTAAACAAGGAACAACTTTTCTTTTTTTTATGTCAAATGAAAGTATTCGGTAAAACACGTATTTTTGTTCCTTTGCTCTTCTGCTCTAATTATTGTACAGGGTGTGAAAACAGGACAAGTTACTGCTTTTTGGCATTGAGAGGTCGCAATATTGAAGATAGCGACTTGAAATTTGGCATAGAGGTAGAGGTCCACAAACCCTCGAAGCCTATTGATTTTGGTTACGATCTGTTAATATACAGGGTGTGAAAACAGGACAAGTTACCGTTTTTTGGCATTTTTGTCCGGACCAACTTTTCTTTTTTTTCGATGTCAATTTATAAGTAGAGGTGAAAGTATGTTAGCATTTTCTGTTGACAACATGGTTACCATAGCAACCAATTAATAATATGTATATCACTAATAAAAGATATAGTATGGCACTTAGTATTGTTTATGAAGCCTAATTTGAAAGTAAAAAATTGGTTGCTATGCTAACCAAAAAAAGTAAAAAATCGTCACAATTCGGTGGGTAAAGAGGTAGGTAAAGATTAAAAAAAATTAACGATTGACGTTGACAAGTCGGTTACCATGGCAACCAGTTAGAAATTTATCACGGTAAAATTAGACTAGCGATTGGTAACTCTAATTATAAGGGCTTTCTAATTATAGGCCACGGTACGGATAGGAGCGTGGCAATAATGTGTGACCGAAGGTCACACAAACGAGGCCCAAAAGGCCCCGCGCGTGCCGCAGGCACGAGTGGCCACGCCACTTGTTTTTAACGGCCCTGCTTGCACTGATAATGGATTATCATCAAACGACGTTCAAATTGTAGGTCCAACGGTGCAAAATGACTTGTTAATGATACTTTTAAATTTCAGAAAACATGCATTTGTCTTAAATGCCGACATATCTAAAATGTATAGGCAAGTTGTCGTTGACGAATCGGATCGTAAGTATCAAAGAATTTTCTGGCGCGCCGAGCCATCAGAAAACCTTAAATGTTATGAGTTAAACGTATTATCGTATGGTCTGGTGGCGTCATCTTCGTATCTTGCTACTAGATGTTTATTACAACTTTCTATAGAAAATGAGAAAGAATTCCCATTGGCGAGTGACATAATTAAAAATTGTTTTTATGTAGATGATCTGCTTACAGGCTCCGACTCAAAGTCGGAACTATTACAAATCCAACGAGTAAGTAAGTAAAATTCTTTTAAGTGCGGGATTCGAACTACGAAAATATCTTTCTAACGTACCGGAACTATTTAAAGAATTTGATATAAACCGTACATTAGACGCAAGTATATGGCATGTGGGTGAAAATGAAAATAGCAAAACGCTAGGCGTTTATTGGATCTCGCTAGCGACACCATAGAGTACCGGGTTGAAAATTTCTTTGATTTTTCCAGTGTAACCAAAAGATCAATACTGTCAATCACAAGTCAAATATTTGACATATTGGGTTTAGTAGGACCAGTCATAATTCGCGCGAAAATAATATTACAATTGCTCTGGAAGGAAAATCTATCTTGGGATCAAGAGGTGTCTGAGGTTATCCGAGAAAAATGGATTTCCGTTTGTAGGGATTTAAGTTATATTAACAAATTACAAATACCGAGATATGCATTTATTATGAATGCAATTAAAATCGAATTACATGTGTTTGCTGACTCGTCAGAAAAAACCTACGGCGCTTGCGCGTATATACGGTGTCAATTAAACGAAGAAGAGTATTCTTGCAAATTGATCGCGGCGAAAAGTAAAGTAGCTCCAATTCGGCCAATTACGTTGCCTAGATTAGAGCTAACAAGCGCAGTTTTGGCATGCAAATTAGCGGAAAAGTAAAGCAGTCATTAAAAATAAAATTTGATAGTTGTTTTTATTGGAGCGATTCCACAGTGACGCTATGCTGGATAAAAGGTCCTGCTGAACGGTGGAAAACATTTGTCTCAAATCGCGTGGGCGTTATTCAAAATAAAACGAATATTGACGATTGGTACCACGTTAGATCTCAAGACAACCCAGCCGATTTAATTTCCCGCAGAGTCTTTAATTAATAATACATTTTGGTTCGAGGGTCCACACTGGCTAAAACTTACCCAGTCGTATTGGCCTCACAATAAAATTATTGATGCTAATCTAGAGATTCCAGAACAGCGTGTTCAATCAAACTTAACAGTTGCAAAAAATGATTGTGACATTTTTTCTAAATTTTCGACTTTGATTAAGTTACAGCGTGTAGTTGCGTATTGTAAAAGATTTATTTTCAACTGCCGCTGCAATAAGAATAATCGGCAATCAGGTGAGTTGGACCCAAAAGAATTGCGTGATGCGCTAAATACTGTTGTAAAAATATCTCAAATCCAATCTTTTAGATGTGAATTAAATGATCTAAAAAATAACGGTAAGGTAAGTAATTCAAGTAGCATATTGTCATTGCATCCATTTCTCGATAATGATGATATCATTCGTGTTGGTGGTCGGATACAAAGGGCTAATATAGCCTATTCTATAAAACATCCGATAATTTTACACAATAAACTTAAATTAACAGAGCTTATTATGATTAATGAGCATGCGCGTTTAATGCATTGCGGCCCTCAACAGCTTTTATATTCCGTGAGAGAGAATTTCTGGCCAATCTCGGGTAGAAGTTTGGCAAGATACGTCTTTCATAAATGCGTAATTTGCTTCAAAGCAAAACCGAAACCATGCAATTATGTTATGGGCAATTTGCCGGGAGAAAGGCTTAATCAGTGTATTCCCTTTTCCAATACTGGCTGCGATTATGCAGGTTTTTTCTTGATTAAAGACCGGAAAACTCGTGGATACAAGCTGATTAAGTCTGTATTTTTATTTGTATGGTCACAAAGGCTGTGCATCTCGAGCTGGTGACTAGCCTTAATAGTGATGCATTTTTAGCCACATTTCGACGATTCACTGCAAGAAGGGGAAAGCCTTCCAATGTTTTTTCGGATAACGGTACTACTTTTACTGGCGCTAATTCAGAATTGCAACAATTTTTTAAGTCTAATTCCTAGACAATTAAAAACAGTATGTCTAACGATGGAGTAAGATGGCACTTCATACCACCTCGTGCCCCAAACTTCGGCGGAATGTGGGAGGCGGGAGTTAAGAGTTTCAAGCACCATTTGAAGCGCGTGGTCGGTAATACACGACTAGACTACGAAGACTTTACAACAGTACTGACCCAAATCGAATCAATTCTGAACTCTAGGCCTCTAAGTCCATTGCCTTCAAGCCCCGACGATTTTCAGCCATTAACTCCGGGCCATTTTTTAAAAGGCCGATCGTTGGTTTCGTTGCCTGATCCTGACTACAAAGAAATCAACGTGAATCGTCTGTCAAAGTATCAGCTACTCCAGCAACTTATACAACATTTCTGGTCCCGCTGGTATAAAGAGTACATGTCGGAGCTTCAATGTCGCAGTAAATGGAAGCAGCACGGATCCAGTTTGATTCAAATTGGCGACCTCGTTTTGGTTAAAGACGATTTGTTACCCCCTCTAATGTGGAAGCTGGCCCGCGTGACCGAACTCTGGAGAAGACCGCGTCATTCGAGTAGTATGTGTGAAGTTTAGTGACGGAAAATGTGCTCGACGCGCGCTTAGCAAAATTTGTGTTTTGCCTACACCGGATTTACAAATAAAATCAACAGTGAAGTGCAAATCCAGAGAATTTAATAGGTATTTTAAACGCGAAACAACATACGAGAGATTTTTATGGCTGTGCGGTTGTGCAGAGAAAAACAAATTGTTTTGTTTTATTTGTTTATTAAGTAACGATCAAAGGCCTTCCCCTTGGATTCAGCCTGGAGTTGATGATTTGAGACATTTTTTGAACGAGAGGGCAACAAAACATGCCAATAGTGTAACCCATCTAAACCATACAGTGGATTTCAACATATTAGCAACTGTGGACATTCGTAAACAATTAGATAGTGCGTACGTTACAAGTGTAACGAAGTTACTATATTTTTAGGGGAATGGTATGCAAGCCGGACTAACTTTCTTTTTTACGAGCTATTCACATCATTCTTTTTCGTAAAATATAATTTAAATATTCTAAACACAGTTCAATAAAATATTCCGTCGCGAAAAGCCGGGAAATCGGTTTTCACATTTTCCGTAGTACTCGTGCGGTACCGGTAGAACGTCGCGATCTCCGTCGCAGCACCGTGCGCGTGAAGGTCCCCACTCATCGGCCGGCCGATGACGTGATCCCCCACTACGGGTCGAGTTAACAAAACCGGGCTGCATCGCGCTGAACAGGCAGAACTCACCCGAGTTCTCGAAGAAGACGTCGCCAGCCAGCCAGCCGCCTAGCCCAACCCAGACCAGAGGAAGAGGACCACCACTACCGCCAAGCTGAGCCAGACCAACGCCGCTTCCTGCAGGTCGCCGCCATGACAGCCGCCTTCAGCAGACCGCCATCGTCGCCGCCTTTCTTGTCCGCCTTCGCTGCTGCTATATAGGTATTACTGTAGGTATATCTCTCTCCCTCTTACACTACACTAAGCTGGTCTCGGTTTTCCATTCCGATCAGTTATTCTTTCACTACACACACACTCTCTCTCTCTCTCTACACTACAAGCCGGCCTCGGTCTTTCAATTCCGGTCGGTTCTATCTTTACAAGCTCTATCTCACACTCAACCCACCTTCCTCCATTCCTCATCTCTCTCACCCCCTTACATTACACAAGCTGGTCCCGGTTTTCCATTCCGATCAGTTATTCTTTCACTACACATGCTCTCTCTCTCTCTCTACACTACAAGCCGGCCTCGGTCTTTCCATTCCGGTCGGCTCTATCTTTACAAGCTCTCTCTCACACTCAGTCTACCTACCCCGTTCCTTAACTAGCCTACCGCCTCCACGACGGCGTAAAATCGTAGAAGCGAAGCACGACCGGAAAGCAATGACGTATCCGCGCACGCGCAATTCGGGTTTTGTATTTCACATATGCAGGAAGCCTCGTCAGGTCATTTATTAATGTCGCACCGTATCCTATGTATCGTCGTCATCCTTATGTCAGATATTATCCGAACCTTAACGCTATCGTCGCATGTTTCCGTAATCTTCTATGCATCAGGCCGCGTATATCCATACCCGTCAGGACCAAGTCAGAGGAGCTACGTTGGACCGATGTTGGACCGTCATTCGAGTGCCTGTCCGTGGACTCGTGGATACCATAATCCAAGTAGCTTAGTCGTAGTAGTACCGTTCCTTAAGAGTTGATATCGCGGCTCTGTTTCTCTTTTCAATGTCAAGGTCATTCCGTTACGTTTCGCATACCATACCCCCCTCTGGCAATATTTTCGTTTCTTTATCTTTTGGGTTAAGCATAAGTCGCATAGAGTAACCTTTTAGTTAAGAATTGATAGTTTAGGTTAACCTCAGTTTAGGTAGGTTGAACTAGTAAGGTTTTGAAGTCACCATTCTTTATATTTCCAGTTGGCAAATAAAGATGCTGTATTAGGTCTATAGTTGAAATTGTGTGTTTTCTTTCTAAATCCCTTCCTGCTAGTACTAAGTTAGAATAAGCAAGTGAATTTCTGAAAGCAGCCGGCAACCACGCAAACAGTCAAGATTGACCCCTGGTTAGCCGTTTCTCCACTGTCTAAAAGCAACCCGGTGCGGAGTGGGCCCTCTACCACTATAATCCAGATGCGGTGGCGCCCGAGAACCAACCATTGGATGACGTAATGGTTAAACTAGGCAGTCCAATAGCATGATATGCAGAAGAAATAGCATAGTATGCAGAAGCAAAGAAGCGCCTAACGAGAAACGCCTCATACAAGTATAAGACTACATAATGAAAAAGTGGACAAAAATTGACACATTTTACGTAGACTTATAATGTGTATCAAATTTTGTGGTGCGTTTGAACTCGCGCTACGTGGGCACGACGAACACAGTGACTCTGATAATCCGGGCATTTTCCGTGGATTAGTTGATTTCGCGGCTGAATTAGATTCGGCCTTGAGTGTGCATTTGGCCGAGGCTACGATTTTTAAGGGAACATCAAAGACTATTCAGAATGAATTGTTGGACGCTATGTTGGACGTATGTAAACGTGAAATTAAAGAACAAATAAAAAGTGCAAGTTTTTTAGCGGTCGAAGCTGATGAGACGACTAACCCAAACTACCGGAATCTAATAGAATAATTTTAAAAGAATATTGCGACGTTTTAATTTTACAAATAAAAGATAGATACCAATTCACAGGACAGTTAGCAGCGGCTTCACTTTTTTTCCCAGATAAGTTTGACAGTTACAAAATAACTTTCCCGCAAGATGCTTTTGACGAGACAATTAGTGCTTATCCATTTATTAATAGTGCAAAATTAAAATCCGAACTTACAGTTATATACAATAGGGATGATATGTGCGGTAATCGAGACAACAATGGTATTTTTCCTTTTTTGTTGTTTATCATAAAAAATAATTTACAACAATGTTTTTCCGAAATTTACAAAATTTTAGAAATTATATGTACTACCCCAATGACCACTTGTGAATGCGAAAGGTGTTTTTCAACTTTAAAGAGGATTAAGTGTTTTTTAAGGAGTACGATGACTCAAGATAGACTTAATGCTCTTGCCATGCTGTCAATAGAAAAACAATTTTTACAGGACCTTCCAGATTTTGATAACAAAGTTATTGAAGGGTTTGCTGCAGCAAAAAATAGGCGAATGGACTTTAAATATAAATAAAATAATGCATTATATTTAAGTTTTTTTTAGTAGCCTTTTAGCCTTGCACCCCCCAGTTTTAATATACACGAGCCGCCACTGGAGGTAAGCATTTTTATATCAAAACAACAATTTAGAAACTATCATGAAATATATTAAAATATTATTAGGTACCTATTTAAGTTAACTATCATTATCCAAACAATTGTTGCAGACAAAAAATGTAAAATTATTTAATAAGTTTATCCCTAATATCACATCTACACCAAGAACTGATACACAAAAGACACTTATTAGATGTTTCATTTAACTTAACATTCCGAAGTAACGTTAACGAAATAAAACAGTAAATTATTTAATTACTTTTTATTTGCTCAAACCGAGACCGAGACCAAACCGAGACAAGACCGAGACCGAGACCAAGGTAGTCTCGGTCTCGGTCTCGAGCTTCGAGACCTGAGACCGAGACTAAATTTTTTTTCGAGACCAAGGCCGAGACAAGCCAGGTCTCGGTCTCGGTCTCGGTCTCGCGAACCCCTAGTACAGGGTCATTTTTTATATTTTTCCACCCCCTTTAACTTTTTTGTGCCACTGTGTAGAAAAAATATGTAAATACGAAAGTTGTAGTGCCTTAGAAGTAGTTCTCAGAAAAAAATTTTTTGTCTATACAGGGTGTTGCAAAAAGTGTGAAAAATAAAAAAATATATATTTTTTAAATGGAACACCCTGTATATTTCTCCTCAGGACGAAAGATCTTTGTTCTCCGATTACAAAAATATATAATTTGTCTACATTTGCTTAAGCCATTTCTGAGCTATTTAACTTTAAAAGTTGATTTAAATAAAATAAATCATTGTTTTAATCATTTTTTATTATTATATACAAATTCGTATCTTAACATGTTTGATAATAAAAACGTCAGTATTTCAATTATTGTTGAATATGCCCACTATTGATACAATCTTGGAAGTCGATTTCTAATTTATTTGTTGCATGGGCAATAAAAATTGGATTGTTCTGGTTATAGGTCGTTTATATAGTATACAATTCTCACCCTGAGCTCTTCAATAATAGCACTTCTCTGAGCATAAACTTTGTTTTTAAATATCCCCACAAAACCGCATCTAAGGGCGTTTGATCTGGTCTGTTGGGTTGCCAGTGGACGGTTCCCCGCCTATTATTTGAGCAGATTGGCGAATTGGAAGCATACCAAGAGAATCTCTGTTTCTTGATTTAAAAATTGTAAATATCTTTCGCCAGTTAGGGAACCCTCATAAAAAATAGAGCCAATAATTTGACATAATAGCTGTTTTTGTCACTGTCATTCACGGCTATTTTGACACATTTCATATTTTTCTTAGTGGCGAGCAAGGCTACTTCGATTGGTTTGAATTCATGCTTTGTCAACTTTTAAAGGCAAATAGCTCGGAAATGGCTTAAGCAAATATAGGCAAATTATATATTTTTGTAATCGGAGAATGAAGATCTTTCGTCCTGAGGAGGAATATACAGGGTGTCCCATTTAAAAAAATATATTTTTTGTTTTTCGCACTTTTTGCAACACCCTGTATAGACAAAAATATGTTTTCTGAGAACTACTTCTCCAGCACTGCAACTTTTATATTTACAGCTTTCTTCTAAACACTGGCACAAGATAGTTAAGAGGGGTGGGAAAATATAAAAAATTACCCTGTACCTACCGGTCATAATCTTTAGACTTTAGGAAATGTGAAGAAAGATTTTCCATTTCCAGACCTAGTTGAACAGGCACGATATGCACAAGTAATACCCGGCATGGTTATACACTTATTTAGTTTTAAACTTTAGAAATTACGACACAATTCAACATTAAAACGCACTTATCAGAATTCGTATCTGACGCGTTACAACAAAAGTCAGTTTGACGGAAATCCACCCTATTTGACGCATGCGCAGAAACATTTGGTCCCCCAGCTGACGCTACTCGTTGGTTTGTCATACTCTCTACTAATAGAGACGTCAAAAATGACAATATGGCCGTGCAACTGCTGATCGGGACTAGAATAAATAATGTTCTTCATTAAAAAACCTGCAAAATAGAAAAAAAATAGAGTAAAATACACGTTTTAAAAAACATTTACCACACTGGCACATTAGGAAACTCCCCGCAAGCGGGTCGATTCCTAATTTCGTGCCAGTGCGAAAAAATATGGTATTTGATCTTATTATACTATTTTTATCTTAGGAAAAAAAAATTAGATGCTTTTCTCCACATTGCGGTGCGCATGTCTTTTTTATACATCTCGTATTATCTATACGGTAAAAACTTTAACTTTTGTATTGAAACAAGGTAGCTCCTAAACATTTAATAAAACACTTTTTTTAAAAAGCCCGAATTTTACTTTAAGGGCGACATCTAAAAGTAAAGAGAAGGTTTGTATGTTCATAACATCAGGGAAACCGTTACAGATCTTTATTACGAAAACGGTTACTTCATCACAAGACAACGACGCTCAATTTTGTTGGCAGAAGAGTCCATTCTATTCCCCCTTAATATTTATCTATGGTGGCAAGACATGATTTTTATTTTTTTTAAGGTTATGTTTTGTTTCTTTTTGTAAATTTTGGTTAGTTTGAGTTACTTTTGTTTGGTTGCGCCCCGGAGCGAGCGAAGCGAGCTGAGGGTCATCCGTGAAGAGTTAACAGTACTCTAAAGTGACGTTAACCCACCAATCAGAAGCGGTTAATAGAGCCTAGTGCTTGTATTATGCTATCCGGTTCATGATACAAAGGTTATTCTTTGTATCATGTATCCGGTTAATCCGGTATGCATCCGACCGACGCGACGCGACACGTCGACCAACGTGAATGCGCCTCAAACTCAAGCATCAGAAAAGACAAAAAAACACTGAGACTGCGCGCGTCAATTATCGTCAAAAAGTTGCCATTTGGGACGAGTTCCATTTCAGTTGAGAATATCGGAATCGGAAATGGGAATTTCAATTTTCAGTTCGTATCCGACGCTTCCTCCGTGACGGCTATTAACCTTAGCGTCGTTGTATTTCCGTGTCGAATTAACTTTTTAACGTATTGAATTTATCTGAATGTTTTGATATAGCAAATTCGTGATTTCAGGCTTTGTTTCAGGTATGTCATAAGATGTTTATGACTATTACTATTAAAATTTATTAAGTGGGTAAAGGTGTTTTAAATATTTATTATTTCTTTGAAAACAAGAAGAGGTAATTTTAATATTCCAAGTAGTTATTATACAGTCAAGCACGTAATGATAACGTTTAGTTAGTTTAGTATGGAGGAGTTAAAAATTGTTAGTTTATAACTACTAAATACCTACATGTTTAAATACAAACATTTTGTAACATTGCATGCATCATTTTACAATTTTCCATAATGAAATTGGATTGCTTTTAATTAACAGCACATGCAATGTAATCAGCCCTATAACATATTACACATAGGCAGGTTTTGGGGAAGGCCACTGAAATGTCGACGAGACTGATGCCATACTTCTTTTGGCAGATATCTACTTATTAAAAAAGTTATTTAAATATTGATTGATTATTTATCGGAATCATTGGATTTCAACTAATGCTACAAAAATATTCCCTAAATCGCCCTACATAATTTGCTCTTATGCTGTAGTACTGCGAGAAATGACACAGTTCCTTATTTTACCAAAAATAATACTACTACCAAGTGGTAGTAGATTGATTTTACGTAACGAAAGCTGCGTATTTCAATTAGCAATATTACCGTTGGGGTATTAGGTAATAATATGGACGAAAAATGCTGTAAAAAACAAATTTCTCAACGCATGCACTAATTGTGCATATAAAATTACAAACTATTTTTCATTTAAAAATGTATATTTTAAATTTGAGAATAGTCTTTTGGGAGTGTTCGTAGTAATGGGAAAGGTATTGAAAACTTGAGGAAGTATTTTTAATACTTCGAGCGAAAGAAAAAATACTTAATTGTAAATAATTTGGATAATAAAATTTTAATTCGCATGAAAGATTTAACTGCATTACTTTTGATCATTCGTTGTAACAAATGTGTCTTGATTCAAGCGAAAGAAAAATAACATAATTCTAAATAAGTAGGAAAATAAAATTTTATCTTCAAAAAGATTTAGTCGTATTACTTTTTATTTCATTTATAAAGAAGGTACATTTTAAGTAAAACGTAAGCCGTACCTAAACGTAACGCATACCTCACATAATATTAAATGCCCGTCGCATCCTATATAGGTATAGCATATTATACCGACTCTTCGTTTTTGATGCGCACTTTAAAGGAGACCGAGAGAAGATGAAAATGTTTCACGTTACCTCTTGACTTTCTTGACTGGTTCAACCTATATAGTCTAATAGTATAGGAGCTGGCAGGTTTTTCGGTACACGATAATTATCAAAATTTTTACTAATAAGCCATGATTGTAAGTTACTTGGGCATACCAAAACTGACCGTCTGCCGTTTCAGAGTGGCAGCTTTAATCGGGGGTTAAATGTTGAAAAGGGATGAATTTTCATTGTGGTAAACTATATTTATTATGACCGAAATTTTCGGAAACGAATGAATTGTTTGCGGACTTATCAAATTTACACAGGCAGACGATTTATTTGACAGCCTAACTTCGGCAGACGTCTGTCAAATTTGTAATTTTTAAGTTTTGGTGAACGACATTTATCAAAGAAATTTTTTCTGCCGATCGATTCCTTTACTAACGTACTATCAGACAAAATATCGGCAGACGAAAAAAACGGCAGCGTTTTTTTGGCAGACGCTGACAAAATGACATGTCGATTTTTAGTAAACAATGATAATATCGTTAGAGCAGCTCTAGTGTATTATAAATTCAAACAGGCAGATGACTTGTTTGACAGCCTAACTTTGGCAGACGTCTGTCAAATTTGCCATTTTTAAGTTTTGGTGAACGACATTTATCAAAAGAATTTTTTTTTGCAGATTCATTCTGTTACGCCAAACTAGGCTATTTCGTATCTAGCTTTTATGTGGAACTTATGTACAACACTGTAACTTTTTACCACTAGGTTTTTGATTTGTCGTTGTCAGAATATTATATGAAATTGACATTGAATTTATAATTAAACATAAAATAAACATTTTTGAAGAAAAAAGTATTTCTGAAACAACCCAATATAAATATACGGTCCACTAACGTAAATGTATTAACGTACTATCAGAAAAAACATCGGCAGACGAAAACAAATTCAGCGTTTTTTTGGCATACCCTGAAAAAATGAGAAGTTGAATTATGGTGGACAGCATTGAGAATAGCTGATATTCATAAAATTGCTAGAGGGGGGGGCCCTCAAACCAAAGTATTTGAAATTTACTGTCCCTTAGTACCCATCCATTATTTACGGGGTTGTTGAAGTTTATTTTGGTTTTCGTTGCGTTTTTCCAAATAGCTGATAGTTCGCTAGTTCTCCGTATTTTCTGCAAGAGAACTTCTTTACAGGGGGGAAAATTTTGAGCATTAAATGATTTGTTTAATAAAAGTGGATTTTTTTCAGAATTATTTCGATAACTTTTAATAAAGCAATCAAGTCGAGCCTTGTTAACTTCATGAATATTTGGCTGTCCATATAATTTGCAGACATAACCTTCGATTACATTTAAAGTCTCAACTGAAATCTCCTCAAAAAGTTTTGACCCCAAGTTAGCAAAAGCTGATTGTATGATTGGGCATTGTTGTAACAATGGTCTGTATCAAAGCTTTGTATACTCAGAAGTGCCGCTTTATTGGTTTTGACTATGGTTCCATCTAGGTTATAAAGAGAAAGGGATACGGGCGTTAAAGGATAATTTAGAACTAACTGAAAGTCAATTTTATTATCTATTGACAATAGTAATATTTTGCTAACTAAATCCCTTTCTAGTTTCAGTTCTTGAGTGGAATTCTTATGACGAATCTTATGTTGGCACATTCCTCTATAAATTTATAGATTTAGAAGGTTTTTTATCTCCTACTGCTAGAATTTTTAGCAACAATTCCTCAGTTTTTTTTACTAGCTCCTTTTCCGGTTGATATATTAAACAGAAAATCGTTGTCTATATTGTTAAATGGATTCATATAATTTAATGTCGTGTGTTTTTGGGTTGTGAGGGCCTCTTTATTTTTCTTAACCATAGAAGCTTGTAATTCGGGCGTAATATCTTCTTTGGTATTACATCCAACACCCCGAAAGGTTTGTGAAACGATGGAAGTTCGCAAAGAGTGGTTTTGTGCTCAACGCTGTCTGGCTTCGATAGAGTTCGTAATGAATGCAATCACGGATGTTCGAGAGGCATCTGCATTAATTGTTTGTTCTAAAGTAAGGTCAACTGGAGATCTAGAGAATGGCTTGGTGGTCCTTTTTATGGAAAAGCAACCATTCATAAATTCTTGTTTATAGTCAGGGTAATTTTCTTCACATTTTAATAGATTATCGTGAAACTTAATTGTCCATCTAGAATAAGTTGGTTGATTAAAAATAAAGAATATAAATGATATTTTAAACAGAATTGATTTATATACTTCAAAGTCAGATATACGAATGCTCCTAGAAAAATCCAAGAAATATTGAATGAGATGTATGTAGGTATACCAGTATTTTGCTGTTTTACCAGGAGCTCCACTTAAGGTCTCTTGACATAATTTTCATAGTTAGCTAAGATATGTTCCAATTGTGGTGATAATTCTTCCCTGTATTTCAGTTTATCCTGAACATCGTTAAGTTCGTTTACGATTTCATCTAATGTGATGTTTTCATCAGAATATGTTTAAAAAAAAATCAAAATGGAGTGTCTGAAGAGCTGTAGAAAAAAAGGCGTGTAATCTTTTGCATCTGTTGCAATGAGTTCCTCCGATAAGTCCTTTAACCGAACCAGCCGCAAGAAGCTCTGCCTCTACTAATACATCTACGAATCCAGATTCATGAGTATATTTTCCGACGGCTTGAAAGTAAGCCATCTGAATATGAAATGCTCCTAATTAAATAAGAATATTGTCGTAAGTAGGACCTTCTGTGCTCTGAATTTGAGAGGCTATTTTTGCGATGGCTAAATCGTACGTTACTGTTTAATAACCTCTTTTTTAGTTCACTGGCAATTTGTTTTGCCATTTTTAAGGTTTCAGCAACAACAGCCGAAGATGTTGGCGACATGTTGATTTGTGGAAGATAAAATTTTTTTGTAGCAGAGAAAAATCTTCGTATATTTTTGAGTTTCATTGTGTCCCCATTGGAAGATCTTTAGACAAAAGAGCATTACTTATAACAAATATGTTATTGTATTCCGATAGATATCCAAGTTAGTTATTTGCTGAACTCTTCTGATATGATCAAGGTTTAACTTCTGTCATTTTTGGCATTTTCCTGTAAGGCTCTATATCTTTTACAGGATTTTCAAATTTGCGTCTAGGTGTCTTGAACTAGTGATGTTGGTGTACGTGGTATTGAAGAGTTTTGCGAAAGACTGGGTGTTTATTAAATTTTGATTCAGTAGCATATATTTTTTGGAATTGTTTTAATATTTTAACGAATACATATCTTATTGCTCGACAAATAAATTATCTGTTTGCATAGTTTAGTACACACACTATACAGTGTGTCACAGTATGGAGTTGGGAGGTAACAGTTTTAGTTAAATCGACAATATATAAGACTATTTAAAACTAAACAAAAAATTATTATGAAATGTCGTTTTTCAAGAGAGAAAAATGTAAAACCTATTTTTTTTTTAATGGAAAAATTTGGCATATGTCATATTTTTTGTTTCTTTTTGTGTTCCCACGATTCGTAATTTGATATTTTCATTAATTTTATATGGTCATTTAAGTTAGACTTAACAAATTTATGTGATTAATATAGCTGATAATAGAATTGTATGTTCGTTGGAAGCATTAAAAAATTTGATACATGCAAAATTTTCCCATTAAAAAAACAGCCTGTAAAAAGAAAATTTTCTTCAAAATACTTTTTAGGCTCAGATTTAACATTTGGTTTATTTCTTTGGACATTAATTTTTCAAAATTGTAATTTTCTTTTGTTCGTTTGACCCAAACTAAAGAAAATAGTTGTAACAGGCGTCTGCCAAAGCTGTGCTGTCAGATAAACCGTAATATACTAGAGCTGGCTCTAACAATTTTATGAATATCAGCTGTTCTCAACTGTTCACCATAATTCAACTTGTCACTTTGTCAGCGTCTGCCAAAAAAGCGCTGAATTTGTTTTCGTCTGCCGATGTTTTTTCCGATAGTACGTTAGTAAAGGAATGAATCTGCAAAAAATTTTGTTTTGATAAATGACGTTCACCAAAACTTAACAATGGAAAATTTGACAGACGTCTGCCAAAGTTAGGCTGTCAAACAAATCGTCTGCCTATTTGAATTTATAATACACTAGAGCTGCTTTAACGATTTTATGAATATCAGCTATTATCAATATTGTTTACCAAAAATCGACTAGTTATTTTGTCAGCGTCTGCCAAAAAAACGCTGCCGTTTTTTTCGTCTGCCGATATTATATCTGATAATACGTTAGTAAAGGAATCGATCGGCAAAAAAAAATTCTTTGATAAATGTCGTTCACCAAAACTTAAAAATTAAAAATTTGACAGACGTCTGCCGAAGTTAGGCTGTCAAATAAATCGTCTGCCTGTGTAATTTTGATAAGTCCTCAAACAGTTCATTCGTTTCCGAAAATTTCGGTCATAATAAATATAGTTTACCACAATGAAAATTCATCCCTTTTTAACATTTAACCCCCGATTAAAGCTGCCACTCTGAAACGGCAGACGGTCAGTTTTGGTATGCCCAGGTAACTTACAATTATGGCTTATTAGTAAAAATTTTGATAAATATCGTGCACCGAAAAACCTGCCAGCTCCTATACTATAAGGGTACAACTGTGCCTGCTTGTGATTTGTTTCCGCGATCTTCTTTATTTTACAGGTGAAGGTTTGATCAAACCAACCACATGATTCCTTGCATATTTTTACTTGGAATTGCATAAAATTCACTCAAAATCTAAATTCTAGTAGCTTCTGGAATTAGACTGAAGTACTTGCACTGCTTACACTTGAAAGAAAAAGTAAACATAATAGGTATCTTCTATTTTTTAAATCAGAATAGTATATTATGATATGTGTATAATATGGCCTTAAAGCACGCGCGACGTGTTTTGTAAGTCGCAAGGGCTTTAAAGGCCTCTTATACACGTATACCATACCCTATTTTTTTTTTTATTACGAATGCATCATAATATCAAAAATGTTTTAAATATTAAACAGCCTTTTTGACAATTTTGCAATTTTTTTCATTAGGCTTTAAAATGATAAAACGTGGTTGTTAGCGATTTGTTTACGCTGCTACAAATAATTTGCGTTTAAAAGGTAGATCAAATGCTTTTATAACAACCTTTAAAAAGTAGGCACATCATAAACATCATTTAATCCTTAATTATGATGCATGCGTAATAAAAAAATCATTCTTATATTTAATTTTAATACTAATCCGATAGAATTTTCAACTATGTTTGAGCTTGGAACCCTCAGCAAAATGCACTAAAACAGAGTTTTGTTCACAATATCAAAACAGAATTTTTGCTCTTGACGCGCGTGTCGCTAACCAAGCATCATCAGGAGATGATTCAAACTGATTTGATCATCTCCTGATGATGCTAATATGGTTAGCGAAAAGCGCGTTGAATGCAAAATTCTGTTTCGATATTGTTGATAAAACTCTGTTTAAGTTAAAACTATAGAATTTTATTATTATTTTGCTTACTTACATTCGTGCCCTACTTTCTTTACTTCAATTGCTTTGCCTCCATGTGCATATTCCATATAAAGTGACACATAGTTTAGTTTGTTTCAAAAATACATGGGATTATGAATTACCGCATTCATGTTTTTTTATGGCAGTAAGGGGAGATCCTATGGCGCTCGACGACCGATGTGTGTGCGAAGATGTTGATTGACACGGTTCTTGAATAGTTGTAGATTGTAATTAGTGGGAAACAGATGTCCTGCGAAAGAGTTCACAGTGAAGCAGTGCGCCAGACAAAGGAGTTCTTGTAAAGCGATGTTCTAGGTGTTTCCAGTTGTACGACGAACTAGTGCGCTCTTGCCGTCTGTCGGAGCTGTCTGACAGGAGTTGCCAGGGGCGGGATGAGCCGGGCCAAATCATGGGAACATCTGACGTGAAAGTATCTGTAAAACAGAGACATATCGGCCACATTTCTGCGGTGTACCTGACTATCCAGATTCCGGGTCAACTCCGGGTTGTGGACGAGGCGCAGTGCGCACAGCTCTCTCTGAATGGAATCCAGCAGCTTTAAGTTGTGCTTTGGTGCGGCACCCCAGATACGTGACCAATATTCTAAGCACGGTCTTATTTGCGCTTTGTAGAGCAAGAGCAACTGCTGCGGTGTATACAGTTTTTTGTTGCGAAATAGCGCACCAAGCTTCTGGGAGGCTGATTTTGCGATATTAGCAACGTGGTCAGGCCCGGACATATTGCTGTTGACCGAGACACCCAGCAGTCCGATTGACGAGGATGAAGGAATGGTCGATCCTGCCATAGTGATGTCAGGGCCCGCTGTATTGGCTCTCTTGGTAAACGTGGCTGCTTGGGTCTTTGCTGCATTGAACTGGACCAAATTTCGATCGCCCCAAATTTGAACTTTCTCCAGGTCTTGTTTAATTGCTTTAATCTGCTCCTGGTGATGAGTCTCAGTCGCGGGTAAGGATTTTTCTGATCTAAAGTGGAATACTAGGGTAATGTCATCTGCAAAACTGTAAACAGGATTATTCGTTTCGGTCAACAGGTCATTAATATAGATCAGGAACAGAGTTGGTGAAAGTATTACGCCCTGAGGCACGCCCGCGTTGATGGTGAATGTGTCCGAGATGTGTCCATCAACTGCAACGTTCAGAGATCGGTTCTTAAGGAAACTGGCAAGCGAGCTGCAGAGAGAGGCTGGCAGTCCGAAGGACGGCAGTTTGTTGAGCAGGCCGTCATACCAAACTCTGTCGAATGCTTTTGAAATATCAAACGCAATCGCTCGAGACTCTCCGTAGTTCTCAATTGCCCTACTCCATATATGAGTGACATAGGCTATATCTCCTGTCGATGTCTCTTTGCGAAAGCCGTATTGATTATCGCTGATTATTCTGTTGTTTTCGAGGTACTTGAGTAGTTGCTGATTGACTACACGTTCCATGACTTTGGAGATTATTGATGGAAGCAAGGCAATTGGACGATAGTTTGAGGGCGTGGTTTTCTTGCCTTTTTTGGAACAGGTTGCATTCGAGCGACTTTCCAAGAAGATGGGTAAATCCCTTACAGATAAAAATTCCTGGAAAAAACGGGTGTTAGTTCGTTGGCGCAGTTCTTTAACACGATGGCAGGTATTCCGTCCGGTCCTGATGTAAAGACTCAATCTGGGGGTGCCATATCGTGTTCACTTAAGTTTATAGTTTGAGTTAGGTTCTTTCATCCGAGGCCTCAATAATAGTCTGAGCTTACTTAACTCTATGTGTATTGATTGTATAATGGTTGATATTACAATAATGGTATCAATGAACTTAATTAAACCCAGTCGCTAATCAGGTCAGCGTGTTTTGCTATCCGTGCAACAGTGTGCAGTTTATAAAATGTATTATGATAATATTTAATAATGACAATATTCTGTAGATATACAGGGTATATACTTATACCATTGCGTATCTAGTTCATTAAGAATTTTACGAATATATATCAGGTGATGAAACTCGACTTCTGCCATGGGAGTGTTGATGTTCGAGATGGTGGGGAGAGTCTTGGGGGACGTCTAAGGTAGAGTGCGATGAAAACATTTGGGCGAGCATGTTTGCTTTTTCCTTGGCTGCAGTCGCCGTGATGCCACGTTCATCTGTCAAAGGTGGGAGAGACGTTTTTGTAAAGTTGTTATTTACTGCCTTTGCTACCGACCAGAAATTCCTGGAGTCACTGGGGCATTGCAAAAGTTTATTCCTGATCCTTTGATTGTGTTTGTCCTTAGTTTTGTCGATCACACGTTTGACTTCGTTTCTCGCTTCGATAAAATAGTTGAGATTTTCAGCGGTCTGATTTTGCTGCCAGTACTTGTAGGCTTGCTGTTTCCTACCTACAGCTCTTTCCCATCTTCTGTCGAACCAGGGATTTCCTTTTGATGGTAACTTGATGGAAGTTGAGATGTATGCTTCCATTCCATGTCGAGCCAAGGAAAATCTAGGTAGAACTCCCTTAGATCGTCTCAGTTTGCGAATTGTAATGCCAGATTTTGCGAGGCAATGGTGGATCCTTCTGTATGATTGGCAATTCACAAACCGTTGTAATAAGTTTATGATTGGAGGTACCTAATGGCGGATCAACTGTAATTGTGTATTGGTTAGGATTTATGGTTAGAAAAAGACCCAGGAGGGCGGCGAATTCGCCCCTCTGTGAGATTCGAGTTGGTTCGTCTACAAGTTGAGTAAGCCCGCAGCTGATGGCAAATGCTTTAGCTTCTCTACCTTCCTTGTCGGTCGTGTTGTGATGTTTGAGCCAGCTGGTGTTGTGGGCATTGAAGTCTCCCAGAACGATTATTTCTGAACTGGGGTGATCGACCTTTACTGGGTCAAAAGTGATAGCTAGTGTTGAAAAAAGTTTTGCTAGGCTCTATCGCTCGGAAGGTGATAGAGACAACATATAAACTTGGTTAATCCCTTGGCGGTGAACTTGAGCCACATGACGTCAAGGTTGTTCGGTTCAAGTGTTTCCTCGCGGTGACATGAAAGGTCGCTTCGGACAAAAAGCATATTCCGAACTTATGTCTAAATCGGGTATGTAAGTCGTAACCAGGATAGAGGTAGCTTACTGTTGTTGTTGTAGAACATACTTATAACTTACTATAACTTCTACACCTTGGGCAAACATCTTTCTTAATCATTCTGTTAAGCAATCTAAACAAAATTTGTGTTTACAGTAATTTGGTGTGCAAATGTTTTCTTTTTCCAAAGGATTGAAACAAATAGGACATTCCTCTTTCAAGTGCACTTCACTTTTTTTTCAGCTAACTGTTTCCGAACTAACTATTTCTGAATTGACTCTCTTGAATACTCGATTTCTTAATTTCCATAGAAAACTAAACTGTGAAATGAAGAAATACATACAGAACTGCTGGTTTTGTAATGTTTATTTAAGAGGGAAGGGGAAAAGTCAGGGTTGGTTGAAAGCCGATATAACGCAAGGTCAACATATATGTAGACAAGGATGGGAAATATATTAATTTCATGATGAGAGAAACTCCTCGGTAATTCAAAGAGAGACAGACCCTCACGGAAGATGAGGTAATTACCTGCTCCGTGAGGACTCACTCTCTTTAACACACTACTCACATATATTCCGAATAAGCCTAAAAATGAACTATATACAAAAAATATAACTGTTTGCAGTGAATTAAACTTTAAATTCCTATCAAATATTTGCATACAAGTACATTTAAAATAATAATTTAAATAGAAATGAATTATAAGGATTAAGCATTTTAGAATGTCTGCATATTATGATCTGGTAACATGTATAGGATTAAAGCAGATATTTATCCACAATACCAAAACAGAATTTTTGCACTGGACGCGCGTTTCGCTAACCATATTAGCATCATCAGGCGCTGACTAAAACTTAAAATCTGCCTAACTCTATTTTATACAATGGACTGTACGAAACCGGTCCTCTATTTATATTTAAACTACTCTTACCTTTAATAATTTCTATACTTTCGTATGCATCTAATAATCTCCTATAAGATATAATATGAATACATTTAAAATTTTTAAATGTTGTTCTATGATTATTAGCAAAAGCATGTTCGGCAACACTTGATTTTTCTATTGTATCATACTTTAATGAGTTGTGTGCTCTTTGAGTATCGGTTGTATAGATCTTCTGGTTTGCCAAACATATTTTTGGTTACAATCCATACATCCAATTTCATAAATTCCACTTTTTGCCAATATTTTAAATTTGTGCTTTGGACCACCCAATAATTTCTTAATGTTAAACTGAGTTTGGTATTTAAACCTACTTCCTTAAAAACTTTTTGGAGTCCTCTAGTATACTGCGGATTACATAGATTATAGGAGACATATTTTGTATTTTCATCCTGATTAACCAAAGAAGTCGAGTCACGAATGTTCTTTCTAAACTATTGATTAGTCTATTTATTAAGTTAAAATTGAAAAAATTAGCTGTCTATATTCTAAATAGCCTCCTTTTCATTATTAAATATTTCTCTGCCGAGGGGAAAATTGTAGTAAAAAATTAAAGCTGGCGATTTTTTGTTGGTCTCAGTGGAAAGATATAAATATCATATTCTGGTGTGTTAATATCGTTCCTCGACTTCATAAGTAAATTTAATGGTGGGGAAACGGTTGTTTGGTTTTGTTACAAAATCTTCGATATTAGCGGATTTTGTTTCAAAAATCGCAAAACGCAACCTATTGGTCTTAGAGGTATGCCGAGCTTGTGTAGTTTCGAAAACCCATCTATTTTTGGGGGTACTGCATTGTGAATGAGTAATTTTTTGCCTCTTTTTCAGTTATTGATTTTTTTTGTAATATTTTTTTTATAAAAGTGTTGTTTTTATTTTGGAGGGTGTTAGTTGGATCGGCTTTTAATTTCTTGTAATTGTTTGTGTTACTTAACAGTTCCATTAATTTTTTGTCATACTCATCTGTATTTATAATAACGGTCTTATTGCTTTTATCCGGTTGGAGAATTGTTATTTGTGGATTATCTTTAACATTTTTTTTTGTTTTGTTTAAGTTTTTTTGGATATTATTTTGCGTTTTATTGTTCTTTATTTTTTTTTATGACGAATTTTGACTTTATTGATGGTAATAATGTTTACAACGTCTGCTCTAATATTATTCTTGGTTTGATCAGTTTTGTCGTAAATAGCTGTTTCTACAGATGCGATGTAATCCGTATATGGTAAATGCTTCTCGTTAATTATTCGCTATGTGCGTTACACGACGCGACATCTGGTGGTACAAAATGTGGCGAATTTCTTGGCTACGCAACATGCCAGGTACATCGGAAACGATTGAAAATTGACGAAAATTTTTTTATTTTAGTGCAATATAATTAGTTCTGCAGATAATACGTTGATATATGAGAATATTTATCGATTCGACTGAAAAAAGCCAAGTTCGATATTGAATTTTGTGTGTATTCAGCAAAACTACCTAGGTTATGAAAGCGTAAACATGAGAATATCACAATAACAAAAATAGCATTGCGAAATTAATACGATTAAAAATTCGATTCATGAAGTTTTACTGAAATTACTTTAGAATGAATGAAGACAATTTAGAATAATTTATATTTCAATCTGGAAATTGATAGACAAACTGAAATTAAGTTATTAAATATATTTTTCGGGAATATTAGTGCTGTCCATTGCACTAATCATAAGAACCGGCTTCGAAAATAGGTATATCACACAGGTTATGATACTTACTATTACCAGCAAATATTAACTGCGATAAGAAGATTCACTCTCCGCGGCGGCACGTCAACGGTATATCTCCTTCCCCGCGCGAAAACTAGCATGATACTGGCATGTGACCTTTGGACCCGGCGCACACTGGCCGAATTTCTAGGAAAGCTGGCCATAATAAGGTTTACCAGAAATAAGACATAAAAGTTATTAAGTATTTAATATATCGTGTTTTAGACAAATAATTGCTGAATTTTTGGGTTATCATCTATATTATATATAGAGTGTATCAATTATCACTAACGATAAAAATTATGTATAAAAATCATTTGCATGTTCAAAATGATTTTGAATATTAAGGGCTCCTTCGTTGTAAAAAAAGGGTTTTAAATTTTTAATTCGATGATCCAAATTTTGTTTTTGCAACGGTTAATTCAGAAGTCTCACGAGCAAAATAAATGTTAAGCGGACGACAGAAACGCCTTGATGAGGGCCTGCAATTTTGCCATACATGTATTTCAGAGGTAGCGCTATTTTTAAAAATAATCTAATAGGGACGAAACTACTAAAAAATACAGAATCAGTGCAGCTGTTGGTCAAAAACACTTGCTTATATTCCGACTATCCCAAGGTAATATCAAAGCCATATTTACAAATTAAAACTAAATTATAAATTTTTATCTGCTGATTCAGCCAAAGTATTTATTACCTCTTTTTATAATAACATCAGTGTTGCATCAGCAATAATGATTCTACCGAAATTTCAGCTTCAGTTTCACTTACTACGATATTATGGGATTAGGGGTGGGCGATAATAATCGTTTCTTCGATTCACTTTTAAGAAATTACCGATTAATCGACTTATCGATTCATATTTCAGAAAAGATCGATAATCGATTATTTCGATTAATCGATTATTCAATTTCTTGCCCACCCGTACCGATGACTTTACAACAGATATAGCTTTTAAAATTCCAATTTAATAATGCGTTGCGTTAAGGGTAATTTAAATGACATAAAACCATTTGAAAATACTTTCAGTACAACATATGAAGCAAAAAAACAGAGAAACGTAAATCCTCAAACAAGACAGCAGCAGGGGAAACTGCGCACGTTACAAATTTAGCCAATAAGGCATCCTCATTTCGACGAGCCATTTTCTGATAATCTGGCTTCAGTTGTTCCATAATTAGGTATAACACCAACACATAACCTCAACGGAGTGTTAGCACGTTAGCAGTATAGTACATCAGTCTTTATCTTTTTATTATGTATTTGGGCAAAACTATATGATAAGGATCACTCTCCGCGGCGGCATGTCAACGGTGTGTCTTCTTCCCCGCGCGAAAACTAGCAGAATATCGGCAGGCCATGATACAAATGAAACAATCATGTTGGCAGGCACCTTTGACGCGGCGGCCATAGACCAGCTCATCCTTTTGTCAGATTAATTTTCATGCGTAAATTCTATAGTCAATATTCGATATAAGATAATGTGGCTATTTTTTAGTTGTGTTGTATTACAAAATAGGAATGAAATATACAGTAAAAATATTGTGCAAAACCTTTAACCAATTTTAAAATCACCCAAAACGCCAAAATTTAATTAAATATTAAAATATGGGGCAAATTCGAGCAACATTTTCTTCTTCATGTCTTTTGTCAGAATATTTGTATTCGGAAATATGGTGAAATCATTAACACAAAATCAAAATCTTTTAAATATTAGTTATTACACACCTTGAGTATTGTTATCAATAATAACTAATTAAAAACGTTAACAGATTTTTGAAACAGCCAGTTGAATACAAACTTTATCAAAATATTTATTTGGTGATAATAATATAAAAAAACGATAACGTAAATTTGACAGGGCGCTGCAAACAATTCAGAAGATATCAATTGTATTTTTCCAAAGTCAACTAGAGTATTAGAGTACTATAAATAATTTCGTCATACATTTGATTAAATATACCGCAAACGAAAATATCGTTTATGGCCAGCTTTTATTTAAATTCAACCTGTGTGCGGCGAAATTCGCCGATCGTTACCAGGCAACGAAGAAAATAAACGTCGATCCCTTTGTACGGCTCTCTGGCCATGGAGTGGGCCTTCTTATCGTAGTTAATATTCGCTGCTATTACTTACCCTTGTTGGTTCTGGTGTCATATGAGCACCGTCGATTTTGAAGCATTTTTTGGGTTCTATGGAAAGATTACATCAAATGGGACACATTAACGCAAAAAAAAATTGCGGATGAAGCACATTTTCTCAAAATAAAATTAAAATTAAAATTAAAATTAAAGTTTAACATAATAATTTTTTTCCTAATAAACACAATTCCAGTACACTTTGTCCTAAGGTATGATCGCAGAAGGTTAATAATAACATAATATAAAGCTTCTTTTCATACAAATTGCAAATAAAACTGTTTTTTTTGCACTTTGAAACCATAATATAATATTTATGAGATAAACGTCAACATGACTATTTCTTAAAACATTATTATATAGGTTGGCTTAGCACGGCTGTTGTACGGGTAGATGTTGCCAAGTGTAATTTCTATTTAGTTCTAAAATATAACAGCCTCGTGATGAATATGTTTCAAAAGAACTGTGGGACGAAAACTTCTTATAAATAATGATTCTTAATGGCTTTGTTTAATAAAATAACAATAATTCGAATATATTATTTACTAGAATTAGATGTTACGCTAGAAGTGGGTCACTTTTAATAATAAGTCATATAAACTAATTAATTTAGTTTATTGAAATAGATACAAATTTAAATGATAATTTTGATTAGTTTAAGAATGTATCACGCGTAGTGCGTTTGTTTTGTTACTTTGAATTAATTTTGATTTTGTGTTGGGCGTGGTTGGTCAAGCGCGTAGCGCGCCCGCCTCAATGCCCTTCTTTGGCGAATTAAAGTTAATTTCGATTATTTTTGCTTAATCTGGAATACGTTAATTAGGGTTAGTTTTAGTTAGTTTAGGTTAGTTTGTGTTAGTATGGGTTGTTTTTGCTTAGTTTATGATAGCGAAGAGAAAAGGTCGCGTAGCGCGCTTTTCTTTTTATTTTGGTTAATTAGGGTTAGTCTCGGTTAGTATGGGTTAGGTTTGGTTAGTCTGGGTTAGCTTGCTTTAGTTTTGGTTGGTTCGGGTTAGTTTTAGTTAGTATGGGTTAGTTGTGGTTAGTCTGGGTTGGTTTTGCTTAGTTTGGAATATACTTTGGTTACATAGGGTTAGTCTGGGTTAGTTTTGGTTAGTATGTGTTAGTTTTGGGTCTGGGTTGGTTTTGCTTAGTTTGGGATAGGGAATAGGCAATAAGCGCGCGTAGCGCGTTTGTCTCTTTACTTTGGTTAATTAGGGTTAGTTTGGGTTAGCTTTGTTTAGTATGGGTTGGCTTTGGTCAGCCTGGGTTGGATTTGCTTGTTTTGAGATGGCGAAGAGAAAAGCGCGCGTAGCGCACTTGTGTTTTCCCTTTGGTTAATTAGGGTTAGTCTGGGTTAGTTTTGGTTAGTATGGGTTTCTTTTGGTTAGTCTGGGTTAGCTTGGATTAGTTTGAGTTAGTTTTTGTTGTTTTGGGTTAGTTTTGGTTAGTATGGGTTAGGCTCGGTTGGTTTTGCATAGATTGGAATAGCGAAGCGCGCTTGTCTCTTTACTTTGGGGTTAATTATGGTTAGCCTGGGTTAGTCTTGGTTACTTTGTATTAGTCTGGGTTGGTTTTGGTTAGTTTGGGTTAGTGCCGGCTAGTTTGGGTTAGTGTTGGTTATTTTGGGTTAGCTGTGGCTGATTTACGACAAGCGTGCGTAGCGCGGTTGTCTTTTTAAATTATTTCATTTGTTGACAAATATACTGGCTCTAGGGCATTTACTGGGAAATGAACAAATTGTGTACTGTGAGTAAAATTTTAGTACTTATATGTATGGCTAAACAGCCAGGGTTAGTTTTGCTTAGTATG